>OZ034970.1:37066400-37311400 GCA_964030785.1 Siderastrea siderea
TGAGCGGAAGTCATCATCAGAGTCAAGTGAACTGTAAATCGTCAGGAGATGTTATAAATCTCTGGTCGTTGTCCTGATTGGTCGACGATCTCGTGATGTTATTGGTCGTCTGTCAGTTAAGCCGTGATGTTATTGGCTGTGAAGACTGTAAACGTGATTGGTGCATTTCGATCCGTCTTTTGTTAGTCAAATGTCCGTTGGTCTATTGTTAGTCAAATGAGTCAGTTTGTCTATTGTTTGTCTGTCTTGTTATTGTCGGCAATCAGTCGTTTGTAAGGTGCAGGTAGCTGTTGGCAACGGTTCAGTGGTGTTTGTTCTAAGTTGGTAAACCAGCTTTCCAGAGTGATTCGTTGATAGTAGTCCGTACTGTAGGTAACGCATTCAGCAGAGTCCCAGTCGATTCTGTGGTTTGTTTTTAAATGGTGCTCGGCAATGTGATTGTTGATATCACCATTTCTAGTCGCTCGTTTGTGTTCAGTCAGTCGGACGTTCAGATTTCTGCCGGTCTCACCAATATAAGTGGCCTGGCAGTCGCAGCATTTGATTTTATAAACTGCTCCCCGTCTGTCGCTCGGTTCGTCTTTGTCTTTAACGTTCGTCAGTAGCTGTCGTAAAGTAGTGATAGGTTTGTGAGCAACGCGGATGTTGTAGGGTTGTAGGAGTCGTGCGATAGTTTCAGAAGTCCCTTTGATGTAAGGTATGGTTGCGGTAGTGACAGGTGTCGCGTTAGTGTTCGTTCTTGCGTCTGTTAGTGTTTGTTCTTGCGTCGGCTTGTGCTTTTGCTTGTGTTTATGTCGCCTCCAGTTTTCATTGTCAAAACTGCGACATAAGCATAAGCCAAGCTGACGCAAGACTTGTTTATACTTATTCTTGTGGTTATGCTTATGTCCCAGTGAAAACCAGCCTTTAGCGATCTCTTTTCGATTGCCGCATTATTTTAAATGATTACTCGGATTTTACAGCACAATGCAAAGCAATCAAGCCAGTACTTGGCCACTGTTCAAGTCAGCTACCTTTAGGTGCAAGTTTTCTTTGATTTGTAGGGTATTTGTACAAATGTACCTCCGTTGATATTTTCCCGAGGTACGGCATTTAAGATGCAGCTAAGCTAATAAGCGTACAATCGTACACTGACCGCATGCCTTCAAACAAAGACCGAAATTAAGAAAAATAAAAATTGCGCGAATTAATTTAACTTAACTTAGGCGTAATACTTTGCGCCTTTAATTCGAAGCTTAAATGGAGGGGGTATTTCATTAAATGCAAGAGGTATTGGAATCCACATGTACATGAAAAAACTAGACGATACTTATGCAATAAACAAAGCCGCCAATAACAAACAAATTATCAACCTGCCTCGGAACACCAATGTCAAGTTCCTGACTTTATTTTAGTACCTTTCATAGGTAAAAGTATTTCAAAGCACTTGAAAATTGGAGGTCATGTAAAATGCAACATTAAAAAAAGGCCAACGGAGCTTTAAATAAATCTATCCGACACTGAGCTTTTTTGGTCTTATCTTGGAACTTAACAGCAAGGAAATTTATGACAAAAAGGTGCAATATTGTTTTTAATTACGTTCACATTATTGGAAATCGGATGAAGCGATTTCTTTCATCTATTCCTGCAAGATTGCTGAAATCTCTAGAAACAATTTGAGGCTGACGTTTTCCTTCCACGGTCAGAATAAATGTCAGTTTGAGGAACGCGAAAAGGATTGTTTTTATGATTCGTTTGTTAGCAGCAGCTAAAAACTTCAATCGATTATTTCTCGAAAACGCTCTCATAAAAAATGTTTAAATCGGTACAACTGAAGACAATTATGTGAGCTTCAAGTCCTATATGAGCTACAAGTACTATATGACGTCACCGTGTTGCTATGGATACGTCGATCTCGAAAAAAAATTACTTTTTTAAACTTCAATCTATACCTTACAATAAAATAGATATAACTTGATTTCCTGTTTCGTTTGAGGCATCTTTGTATTTCACGGTCAAAGAGAGTAGGTATAGTTAGTAAAAACCGGATCTAGCTACCTCTGTCTACCAAAGATAATTGACAGATGCCTTCTATTTTTCGGCGTCCAATGTGACTGCACTTTTCTAGTTAATGTAATCACTAAACCACAACAGGAACATACAACGGTAATTTTTTTTAAAATATTTACGGTGGTGGACAATAGCAAACTGGAGAGAGAAAGCTCCATTCGAATTTGTGCTCGGTGACTTGACCAAGTAAGGAAAATTGGATCCTTGAGAGAGGTGTTCATATGCAAGTTTACAAATACTTGAACGATCATGACATCCTCACACCTAAACAATTTGGTTTTCGCCCAAAGATGTCAACTGGTGTCGCACTTGCTCATTTTTCCGATACTATTTTGGATAATATGGACAAGGGATCTGTCACAGGCGCGGTCTTTCTGGAACTGACTAAAGCATTTCACACTTGACCATCAGCGACTCATCCACAAACTCTACTCTATATATTGGTTTTTTCCAATCACTCAGTCGAATGCTTTAAGTCGTAGCTCGCAAACCGTTGCCAAGTTACCGCTGTTGGAAATGCACATTCTTCTATTAAGCTTGTACCTGTTGGTGTTCCACAGGGGAGCATCCTGGGACCTTTGCCGTTTTTTATTTACGTTAATGATTTACCATCATGCCTACGACAGTGCGATGTAACGTTATACGCTGACGGTACCGTTATCTACACTTCAGCGAAGGATGCTGCTACCCTGGAGGCCCAGCTAAATATCGATCTACAGATAATCAGCAAATGAAATGAAAACAAACATAAATTTGTCTTATTCGGTAGTGCCCAGAAACCGAAAACTTTCCAGAATTTTTATCTTCGTATTAATGACTCTCCCTTAGAGCGAACTGACTCCTTCAAGTATTTAGGAGTTAAAGTCAACCAAAGTATGACCTGGCATGATCACATTTCTACAATAATTAAAAAAGTTAATCAACGCCTTGGTGTCCTGCGACGAGTAAAGCACATGCTACCACTCCAGGCAAGTCTAACTGTTTCCAACAATCTTGTCCTTCCCTTGTTTGATTATGAAGACATTGTGCGGGGCGATAATAACAACTCCATCCTCATGGAAAATCTTCAGACTCTCCAAAACAAAGCTGCCGACTTGAGATAATTCTTGATCACGATCCGCAATCTTTCGCATCCGAAGCTCTTGCTACTCTTGGTTGGAAGCCACTGCATCTCAGGCGCCGTTTCCATCGCTTGTACAACGATCTTGAAGTGCTTACACGGTTTTATTGATTTCAATTTTCATTTTGTTAGAAACAGCTCTTTCCACAATTACAACACGCGTTCTAGAGACGATTTTCACCTACCTCTTGTAAGACCAAACTGGTGCAAACACCGTTTTATTATCAGAGCGTCGTCGCTTGGAACTCCTTAAGTCAGGACACACGTGACACTTCTTTTTTATCTTATTTTAAATCTAAGCTCAGGGCTCGACAAAAACTTGAATTCCAGCTTGCCCATCAGGCAAGAAAGTCTCAATATTTGCTTGCCCGAGCCAATTTCCCAATTGCCCATGTTTAAAAAAGATACATTCTCATTAATTATTCATGAGGCATGGACAAAGATCACACAGTGTTGAACGTTTTGCTATGTAATATAATGCGGAAATCACTCACATTTTTACTATCCTCCTGTCGATTTCATGATACTGTTCTAGTATGTAACATTAATGTTTACTGACTGAATGCACTAAGTTAGCATGGATCAAAGTTTAAAGCGTTTAAGTTTTAACACACGTGTAATAAACAGTCCGGGCCACAACCAGAACTGGATATATGGTGACGTCATCGAACTTTCCAAGATGGTGCCCACACGAAGGGACACGATGTTGGGTCACTTCTCAGCTCTTTTCTAGGCCTTGAAGTGCCCTTTTCCCGCAGTACTTTGGGAACCTTGCGTTTGAACAATAACGAAACAGACCAGAGTGAAAAAAGTGGTGTCCATTGAAGTTTCGCATGCGATTTAGACGTGAAACGATTGAAATTGGGGGTTACTCAGCGCACAAATTTGCCTGACCAGGTGCCAAACATCTAAAGAAAGAAGGTACGTAACAATTTTTCTGGTCTTTCAAAAATTTTTTTTTGAAATCTACATAAAATTTGCTTGTATTTGGTAATATTTTCGTTGTAGTGCAAGACTTCTTCACATAGTGCTGTGCTTTTGAAGATGCAACAATGAGTTGCGCTATGTGTTGTTTGTAAAGTGATACATCGACCGGACTGCTCACGCCATCTTCATTTTGTAAGTGATCTGTGTTCTGGGAAAGGGCACACAGATTGGGATGGGAGCGAGTCCATCTTCAAAAACATCAATTTTTGACAACAGAAATAATACAACCGAAGCTCTCGTAAACGACCACCTCGGCAATTCATACAAGTGGTTACAACTAGAGCTGGTCGCTTACGAGAATGGCTTTTATCATAAAGCTTGTACTTACTACCAGTGTTGTTGTAATAATACCAATAAGCTTACTTTTTTATTGCCTATCACAGAAGCAGCTCACTAATGCATGAACCATTACCATTTATGTTATGTATTAGTCTAAATTTGCAATTTACATTTTAGAAAATGAAAACACAGATGTATTAATTAGTGCACTGGCTATCCCTTCATGATATCCCTTTCATTTCTGTGATTAGAAGAATACAGACTACTGTATACCCTAGTGATTCTGTATTGTATTTTCTGTGATATCAAATGCATTAACTTTCTCACTGGCATGTTTTAATTTATTCTTCCTTTTACTTTAGGTTATGACCTGCAAGATGGAAAGTGTGAAACATGGCTGAAGGATAACTCATATTTTCATGGTTTCGGAACTTTGAATTTATGCTCTAAATGAATTGTAACAGTTAAACACTGGGACACTGAATAAGCTCATTAAAACTTATAAATGGTGAAAATGTTCACAGTCAATTGAGGAAAAATATGAAATGAATTAATGGAATCGCTTCCTTCTTTCCACCTGATGAAATCTCAAATTTACTTTGAATATGAACTTTCAACTCACGGCATCCATATTTTTCAAAATTGATATGTGGCTTTTTCTAGTAAAATTATATTTTGCCCAACCATCTGTCAGTACAGGTGAATGAAAATGGTCTGAATTCCAAAAATGACTCATGAAAACCATATTAATATTGATCTAGTAAATTGAATATGAAATGATTGCAGTTCAATTTGCATCAAATTCTTATTTTGTTTTCTGGATTTAATTGCTAGACCTAAGATAAGTATGTGCTGGCTTTGTTGATTACTTATAATGCCAGTTGGATGAGGCCAGTTTAAAATAATAGTTCTTTTGGTGTCCCGGTGTTTGAGGTTCCTTTGAAAACAATAAGTGCCCCCAGCCTTATTTGTAAATTTGAAATGAGTGCCTCCCCTCGAGTAGGCACCACCCTCCCCTGGCCTGCTTTTTGTAGACGACTAATGAGACAGCAAAGGTTGAGTGTAGTGTTTGTCGTGTTTATCTCTTGTCATTTTTAGTGATTGGTAATTCTAATTGAATGTTTAACTGCTCTTAAAAAAAACAAAAACAAACTGCAAACTGCAGCAAATGCAAACGACTTGAAATTAATGCTGAGTAGTTAATAGCCACTCTGTGAGTAGCCACTCTGTTATGTAGATAAGATTGATCACAAGCCAATTACACAAATTACTATCCAACTGGTCATGATTTGTGAAAAATCAAATAAGTGCCTCCCCTCAAATAAAGCCTCCTTTGAATAAGCGCTCGCCGGCTCATCCTATAAATATTGAAATTATGTTTGCTGTCCATTTGACATAGTTGCAGCTAAATAATGTTTTTCAGTTTGCTTTTGTTTGTGTGTTTAGTACATATGAGGAAAAGGAATGGGGCTGTCAAATATGCCTAAAAATACACCTCAAATAAAGGTTTCCTTCAAATTAATGTCAGTTGGACACACTCATCTATAAAAACTGGGGATGCTTATTTGAGAAAATATGGAATTTATTGGTATAAAAATGCTCTCATATTTTCTATGGAATATTCGCATACCATCTAATCGAGCATACACTGCCAACACTCTGGAGGCTTTATGTGCCTATCACAAATTTTGGTTTATCTGGATCACCTATATTGACAGACTATT
Source organism: Siderastrea siderea (assembly GCA_964030785.1). NCBI lineage: Eukaryota > Metazoa > Cnidaria > Anthozoa > Scleractinia > Rhizangiidae > Siderastrea > Siderastrea siderea. Next base: position 37,072,560 of record OZ034970.1, read on the forward strand.
TTCACTTTACAAGATGTGAGTAATAAGCGAAGGGACAAATAAAAATAAACTTCTTTTCTTGTCTCCTGTGAAAACCAATTTATTTATTTATATATTTACATATTTATTTATTATTAGTATTATTATTTGCAACATACAATGCACTGTGCACATCCCTTTCATTTTTGATAGGTAAAGGATTCAGTTTCTCAGGGTTGTTTCAAAATCTCAATTTCTGCCATGTGAAATGCCTTTGTCAAATTTTGTTCATGTCGACACGGCATCTAAACCCAAGCTGGCCATTACCGCCAATTACATTGGGTTTACAGTGAACGAAAGACAGAAACTCGTAAGCGTTGCATGCATGTGACCTGGCAAGTGCAATTCGTGTGTACGTACCAGTTACCGTGTGTCCAAGATGTTTCATCCCACAGGTTCAGCTATTCGAACTCTGATAAATTAATGTCTAGCAAGGGATCTAAAATACTTCAGGAGTCTTGTTCGATCAAGGTTGTATTCAAGCGAGTAGGGTAATGCGTCCGGTGCAGAATAGAATGAACCACTCCAGGCATATAGACTAGTACTCGACTTTTCAAAGCTCATCGACTGCGTATGTATCGGTACTCAAGCCGTTTTCACTGCAAAACATGCGTTCTATCGGTGTTTTCTTCTCGGCTTATGGGTTTACCTCGGTGTAAGAACCTGACAAGATTTTCTTTGTTTGTTAGCTTTTGTTTTGCTGTACGGTATTGTTTAAAATGTTTTTGTTTCCTTTGTTTGACGTCATCCGTGAGTTTCACAGGTTCTTACACCGAGGTAAAGCCCGGCTTATTGCTTCGGTCTCTTGAAATATTCACGCACGTCCAAACGTTTAACTGTACTGGTCGCCTGCGTACCGCTTGTACAAAAAGATTCCTGGGACCTCAGCATCTTGATATCTGTGAATCGAATCCTTGGACAAATGAAATCGTCTAGATTTATCCGCACTAAGGTTGATTTTCACGGTAATCCTACAAGCATTCTGTATTTCTTGCACGAGAAATTGATCTGGAACTTAGTCCTTTCGCGGTCAAGCCAATGTTTTGGTTCAGTATCTGAACCAATCAAATTGCAGGAAACCATATATCCAGTTCTGGTTGTGGCCCGGACTGATAAAGGGTATTAATTTAGGATTAAGGGAATTAGAAAAACCCTCGAGGAAATTTGGAAGACGTTAACGCTTAAACAAACCATTGGTCTAAAATGTGTAACAGACCACGTTCAAAACGCACATTCGTTAAAAAGAAATTTGATGCAGGCAGATTTTGATCATGTGCTAACCAACCAGTGTAGTTCTGAGATCGTCATCTTTCCAGACCTCAGAGCATGAAAGCCTGAAAATATGCTTGCGTTTATAACCCTGAATTGGCCTGCGATTGTTTGATATATATTTACAGTTACCAAAGATTGAGAAGCAATTTATCAACACATTCAAAATTTTATATAAAACGCAAACTCAAGCGTATATGTTTACTCCACTTTCTCGCTTTGATTCTGTTTGCATATGGTGTGTGGAATGTGGCGCAAAAAAAAGATACTAATAATAAGGAAAAGAAACCTTTGTAAGACTGACGCATAAAGGATCTGCTAACGGCTAGTAGATGTTTGCCTAAAAATTGAAAAAGGCTTTCCAGTTAAGCACGAAATTAAGGCTGTTTTAGCTACAGCAGCATTTTCATCGCGTGTCTGCTGAACTTTGTTTACACGTTCATAGGGATTTCAACAACTGATTGATCACTGTTACCAAAACCGATTATCTGTATGTAAGTCCCGTTTGAAACGTTGTGCTACTGCCGTGCCGAACTCAGTTGATCGAATTAAATTCGACTTAAGCACGACGTTTGAAACCAAGTCGTGCTACTGCCGTGTAGCACGTGCACGGCAACCTTTGCCATGCTACAAGGCAGTAGTACGACTTGGCTTCAAACGTCGTCCTTCTGCCGTACCGAACTCAATTCATAAATTATAAATACATTCATTTGGATTTATTTCTACAACCGCTGGTCAGTGTTTTGTTTTCGGCAACAGCTATTTTATTCAACAGAATTAAATTCGACAATGAAACCAAGTTGTGGTACAGTCGTGCTACTGTCGAGCCAGCTAAAAAAAAACGACACAATAGCATGACGGGCCTAATAAAAGGGCCTAACACTTGTAGACGAAAATGTTTAAGTGCTTCAATGCACTTTAAAACTAAACATCTTACAAAATGTTTTCGAAAAGGTCATTTTAAGCGATTGCGTGACTGACAAATCAACTGACAACAACGTTATACCAGATTGATGCTTAACTTAACAGTTTTCACAGCTTTGCTAAACGGTTGTGTATGCTGTAAGTGCTTAATTTTTTGTTATTTATTTGACAGACTTACAATGTAATTTGATGGAGGGAATTCCAGGGATGTCAGTTAAACGCCGACTCGGGGTCGGGGCCGGGGCCGGGGCCGGGGCCGGGGCCCGGCCCGGGGTCGGGATCGGGGTCGAGGTCGGGGTCGGGGTCGGGGTCGGGGTCGGGGTCGGGGTCGGGGTCGGGGTCGGGGTTGGGTGTCCTTTTTTCTTTTCAATTTTTTTTGCGATTTATTTGGAACTAGATTCCTTTTGGACGAAAGAGTATCTGTCGGTTTAGAACGGAAAATCCTTTTAAAGAAATTACGAAACAAATGGAGCTGCGGATGTGTCAAGCTTCCTTCAGCTGGCTCATTTTCCCACGAAAACGGTCACATAGTCAATTATTCCCACGTTTTCCTTTTACGAAGACGGCCGAATCAGAAGGATGCAATTCTGGTAAGCAAGGAATGCGGCTATGATCTAGTAGTGAATTAGTATCCCCCAATCCAATATGTAATCGCTGGAAAAAAGGCTAATCCTAGCTTTTGTCTCAAAAGTTGAAAATACGTCGCTCCTACTTGAAATTAAAGTAATGAGAAGTAAGCGTGCTATGTTTGCATTTTTGTACGTTTCATGGTGCGTATTAAACGACTACCATCGCCTGGCAACGTTCACGATGGGTTACAACGACCATGTGCAATCTTTGCTTTACGTTCGCAACTATGGCTGAATAACTTGACAGTGACATTTTCATCTGTCAGTTTCTCATGCCAATTTCAAAATCTATTGGTGCTTATGCACGGTCAAGATTAAAAACTGTAACAAAAGCATAAAACAAGGACTTTGCTAAGCTTCAAAGCCAGATTCTTTTAATAAATATGATTTAACTCGCCCTTGTGTGACAACTACCGATTTTTCTCCCTTTCATTCGCTGCCGAAAGTACACTTTTTTCCGTAATAGCGGAGCCAGCGCGCTAGCGCGTCAGCGGAGCTCCACTGCTAAGGAAATTTGGTAATCTATCAAGCCAAAAAAAATTGGTAGTGACGTAGTAGTCACGTGACCGTCCCTCCGTACATCCGTACGTCCGTACATCCGTACATCCGTACGTCCGACCGTCTGCACCACAGGCCTACCAATACACTTCCTACACTGGATATAACCCTGTGCTGAATCCCGTGTGTTTTCGGCGCGAAATCGCATGTTGACCCGCGTTGTAGCAAAACAAGCAAAGACAGCAAAAGTCAAAAACAAATTTGTTAATGGAAAAAAAAAAGTTCAAAAGAACACTCAGTTGTCTTTTTGGTGGAAGGGGAAAAGTTCAATCTAGGCGAAAGAAATTCGGCGATAAAGTTCAGGCAAAAAGTTCAAATTTGCCTCGTCGGTTCTGTTCAAACTCGGTCGGCACACCGCTTGAGTTCGCAGCTTTTCGCAGCGGTTTCGACGCCAAATATAGCAGAGCTAGTGCTTTTTGGTTTTTTCTGTCCACAACCATGGTTTTTACGGCGTTTCGAACACAGTTTGCCAGGAAAAACACCAGCATTTTCATGCTGATAGGCAGCTTGTCACGAAGAAAGAAATAAGTATTAAAATTAACTGAGTAAACAATGTCAAACTCCCATGGCCTAGTGGACTAGTTACCGGCATGTCACGCCGTCGAGCCGGGTTCGACACTCAGCGGGAGCAAGAATTTTTTCTCTTTTTTTTCTTTGTTTTTTTTTTAATAAAACGACTTGGATGAGAGTATTTTCACAAATTAATAACTGCCAGCAAAAACAAAACAAAAGCAAAAAACAGACAAAACAAAAAGGGGGGCTCCGCTTTTAGGCTTGGCTAAATCTATATATTACGACTTTTTATCAGCAGTGCTTCAGCTGGGTCTGCCATGTTCATGGCCGCAAACGCGCGCCGCGTTTGGGTAGGCACTTCATGGAACAGATCAGTCATTTTCTTGAAACCCTTCGTAGAGTTTCAGTAAGTTTTAATGAGCGGGTAAATACATGTAAATTTGGTAAGTAGCGTTGCCAAACGTTAACTCACCGTAATTCGCGTCAAAAAGCTTAAGCCACCGCTGGACTCTGAATCTGAAGAAATTGCTGTAACTCCTGCAACAAAAGCGATTTCAGCTTATTTTGATATTTTTCTTTTCCCTTCACAAATCAAGATTTCAAGCATTTGAACCCAAATAACAAGCAAACTATGCGATTTTCTTGCTTACATCCGCTATGTTCGTGAAAGGAAAACGCGGAAAAGACGTCATGATTGACCACGTGACCATTTTCGCGGGAAAACGAGCCAACTGAAGGAAGCTTGTCACATGCACAGTTCCATTTGTTTGAAGAGCACCTTTTGGTGAAGTGGGCTCCCTGCTAAAATATTATTATTATTATTATTATTATTATTATTATACTCATGATGCGTTATTCAGTGATCATGAAAGAAATACAAAGAGGTGATATGATTGTATTGTACAAGTCAGAATAGTTTTCGTGACTAAATAACAATTTGAGAAGGCTCAAAGAGGTTTATTTTGTGTTCGTTTCATTAGGTCTCCAGACATTTGAAACTAATATCAAAACACTCAGCAGTAGTAAGGGACGCCCAGATAGGTAATTTTGCCTCGTTTTGATGTAAGGATGACGTCATAACCGGAACCGGAAATCACGTGTTTTTGGGAGGGGAAACCGCTGACCAGTTGGAAAAAAAAAGGATCGCGGGCTCATGCAACCGGAAGTCACGTGTTTTGAGATGAGAAACCGCTGAGCAGGCCAAAAAATCGATCGTGGGCTCAAGGTGGGTTAAAACCGCTGAGAAAACGCGGGCTCCAAGTCCAAAGTCCAATTTTTGGAACGGGGGTAACCCTTGGAGTGAAAACAACACAAAATGAATAAATCACGTTTATTGTTATACGTTTTACAATAAGTGAGAAAATGGTTTTTCCTGAGTGTTCCTTAATGTTCAATAGAGGGTCCCCACCATTGTTTTTGACATCGAGTTATTCTTCGCCATTGGTTGTTGTCACGGATCGATGATCTTGTTGGGGCTTTCACTGGTATCCATAGGGGTAGGTCTTGAAGGTGCGGGGATCGATGACTCGTTTGTTGCAGACTAACTGATAGAACTTGCTGCTTGGTCGGGTGTACAGTTGGTAGTTTGTTGGATTCCGTACAATTTGGTGGGAGTTGATCACCTGGTTTTGGCGAGGGTTGGGAAGGGGTCTTTCTATTTCATCTTTGACATTCTGACGCATGACGTCGTAATTCAACTGGGTGTGTCCTTCACTGTTGAGTCGGAAGCCTCTGACCTTGCATTCCACCTTTCCTTTATTAGTAGTATACCCGTAGTTCTTGGGTCCTCCACTGACAAATTCTTGGATGTATTCATCATCAGCTAATTCGGAGGCGAAGTCCCCTAGATAAGAACCCAAGGTAGGTTGGAATTGAGTGGGTGTTTCCTCCAGGTAGATGACGGAGTCGGTGTCAAAGTAGAGGACTCTTTCCCCTAAGGCTTCCAGGGCGTCATACAATTTAAGGCGGGCGTGGCAGGTGGTGAAGCAGGCCACAAAAATGTTGAGGTTGGGTGAGACGCGGATGTCCTCTTTTTGGTTTTCGTAGTGCACCTCAACCATGTTGTTATTGATAACGGACACGTGACGTACGTCTAAGGCATCTGTATCCAAGAAACAGTGGAAGGCATGAGGATCATCAAAGGCTTGGATTTGGGTCTTGTTGAGGCGTTGTCCAAACTTGCCCCACATGGAGTTCAACATCAGCTTGGCTAATGTTCGTAGGCCGGGGTTGTATTCGATGTTGTCGTATTCTAACTGGATACCCTCCTTCTCATAGTAATCCTGAATGTATTTCCTTTTTTCTTCTTCGGACATGTTTTGTGTAGGCCACCCACTAGCTTCTTGTTTGATTTTAAGCCAGGTATTGACATAATCGGCGAAGAGGCCCTCACAGGTTTGTTCAAAATGCCAGACTTCATAGATGTATTGGACTTGGTACCCCAATTCGACGGCTTTCTTTAATTCGGGACTGCACCAGGTACTGGTGAGGGCGCGTTGTTCGTCGGGGTGAGGGCAATGATAGGATCTGTCCAAAAGAGGTTTGTCCATTTCTTCTTCCACACAACGGGCACAGAGGGGAAAGAGCAGTTTGCCGTCATGACGGTAAGGCAGCACGGGATGGTACAATTCACGGGGAGGCAGGACTTTGCATTGGATGAGTCCAAAGTACTGGTGTATGTCAGTGTGACCCGGTTGAGAAAGGATGGTGGGATGTCCTTTGGGGTAGGTGGACTTCTTGTTCACCCACGGGTACAAGGAGGTGACATCGATGTAGTGAATTTTTTGTCCGGGGGTGATATGATGGTAGAGTTTGATGGCATTGGTACGACCTCCACAGAAAGCATCCCAAGGTTGAAGAGGTTGGATAAAGTTGAGTTCCCGGACGAAGGAGTCGATCTCTGGTTGGGTTTTTAGGAGGTGCTCCCATTGACATCCCCACATTTGAATGACGTTGTACCCTTGTTTGGTAAGCTTTTGGACTTTGTCTTGGGTGGCGTCATAGAGGTCATGCATAGTCAGATCATAGTTGCGGGGATGTTTTTCGTGGCGATGGGGATAACAGGTAGGGCATCCGTGGGTGAAACACCCTTGAAATTCGTAGACGGTGTGGGTGTCGGGGCAATAACCATCCACATGGAAGTTGGTCCCGGGGATCTTATACTCGCCTTCATTTCGGACATGTTGAATGTACTGTGGGTCTGGATTGGCACTGGCCAAGAGATCGGCGGGGGTAAGATCTTGGAGGGCGCGTTGACGTAGTTGGTGATCGCACCAGGTTAACCAGTGAAGGGCTGGGATGGACTGGTTGATGTTGTTTCTCCAGCCCTTATGACCGGCGGGTTCACTGGCAATACTGTTCGGGATCATCCGGTTCATACGTAAATCTCGATTACAAGCGGAGGCAATGGTGACGTGATCGAAGGGATTGAAGCCTGTTAAGTCTTCAAACATGCGTTTGAAAGTGAGACATCCTTGTTTCAAGAGTCGTACATCGGAGCTGCAATAGTCCAATAACTCTTGTTGAAAATTAAACACCACACCCTGGTCGCGTTGTTCTTGATGCCAGGTTTCGAAGGCTTGTCTTCCTTCGAGTGACATGGCCTCAGGCATGTAGTAATCGCGTGAGGGGAGGATGCCCACGTAGTGTTGATACTCATCCTCGGGTCGGTTGAACTTGTGGGGGAAATACCCTTTGCAGAGTTCTGTCAAACCAAAGGTTTTGGGAAACGCGGAGAGGGGCATCTGGAAGAAACTCATCGAATCGATGAACCGGATGCGATCGTGCTTGATCTCTAAGAGTTTACACCCGTTGCGGAGTTGTTGGACGATGCGGTTGTCACTATAGTATTCTTGGATGATAAAGTACCCATCGTACCCTTGAAAATTATGGGCGATGACATTGACTTGACGGGTATCGTGGAGGGTCAAGGTATCCAACCATTCCAGAAAGTCACGGATACAGGTGGGACCTGGGAAAGGCTTGGGTTCATGGTTGTCTTCGGTTTCGGCCACGACGAGATTCGCAATGTGTTTTTCCTGGGGTTGCATGGCTTCGATATCAAAGAAGACGTGTAAGGGAGGCAGGTCTTCCTCCTCGTCCTCGGAGGCATGGGGTTCCGCCGCGGCGGCACCTCGTTTGGCGCGAGGACCTTTTTGACGGGTCCTCTTTCTCTTCTTTTCGTCTTGAGGTTTGGGGGCTCTTTGTATAAAACAACGGTGGTCGTCACCGTGGACGTACTGATGACAAGACGGGCAATCCACGTGGTAACAAAGGTGACGTTGAATGCGGGACAAGCCCACATTTTGTTGATAACAGTCAGGGCATCGGTGTCGTTGAGAGCACACGGAGGACTGGAGGTCCGTGGCGGGTTTGCCCGCGTGGGTCTTGCTGGCATGGGCTTCCAAACACGCGGGTCCGAAAAAGTCCCGATGACACGACTCGCAACGTTGAGTGACTTTAAGGTGTCGGGGGTAAGCATGTTGAAAGTCTGGACAATCTTTCTGTCGACAGGCTCCACACACCTTGTTCTTGGTGCATCGATGCTTTTCCGCATGGTCATAGGGTTTCCAACAATCCGCACACACATAACTGGACCCGAAAAACCCCGGCAATTTGGTGATGACATCATAATGGTCTTGGTTGTGCAACAGGATCAGTTGTTTGTCTCGTAGGGGTCCAAACGTCGTGATGTGGAACGATCGCTGCGCATCGACCAGGATGATTTGGTAACCGGTGAGGGACGGAGCTTGACTGAATTGGGTCAAGGCATCATACCCACAGGGACCCCATGGTACCTTGGCCTCGTGATGGAGCAAGAGAGCCAATTCTTTTTGGAGGGATTTTCCATGTCGAATCGATTCCCATTTCGGGTGCTGGTCCACGCGAGCTTTGGCGGTGACAAGGGCTCTGGCACAGCAGAGTTGATCGTCGTTGGTAATCCGGATGATGGATTTGGAATTTTTGGTTAACAGGTCCATGGTGGGATGACCTGGTTTCCCACGACGGGGTTTGCCGGTGCCTTGAGGAGCATGATGGACTTGAGTGATGGAGACTTGAAAGGAGTCATCCATTTCAAATTGTTCGTTGCTGTTGAGGGCTTGGGCTAAACGTTGGAACAGAGCTTCCACACGCTCTGTGTCTCGACGCCATTCACCCGCACGTAATCCCCACCCCTGAAAATTATTGTGCAGGCGATCGGATGCTATTGTAAAGTAGAGTCGATCTTGATCGTGGAGGTCGGGGGTGGTGGTTAACACTTGATCGACGGCTCGACGTAATCCATCTTGGAGAGCTTGGGTAATGTTTTGACCTGGAATCAAGGTCCCCCTTTGACGTAACTGGGTCTTGAAATGACGTTCTTGTACCCCCATGCGATCACTCTTCCGATTCACAAACGGTTCTAAGTCAAATTGGAAGGTAACTTGCGCAGAGGGATCCAATCCACCCCCGCTTTGTTCCCATTGGTCCAAGGCCTCTTGACAAATGTCGTCGTCACTGTCGGCCATCTCTTCGGTCGAAATCAAAGGTCCCACACAGGAATTTGTGTCGTCTTCTGAATCACTTATCTCCAAACCGAGGCTGCTTGGCCCCGCCAGATCGTTGTCTTCGTGAGAGGACATGATCAGATGAACTCACTGGAGATCGGGGTTCTGTTTTTATAGAGAACAAAAAATGTCACGTGGGAGGGGAAGGAGCCAATCACCTTACCCGGACACAGGGTGTCCTAGGGAGGGGTGGGACGGGGTGGGGGGACCCCCCTCGCCCCTCTCTAGTTAGGGTCCCTGGTGCATCACGGGAATGAATGAGAGACTATAAAACAGATCGATCCTCGGGCTGGAACATCTCAACATGGACTCTCGCCATGAGAATTTGTTAGAGGCCTTTGAAGAGTTCGAGCTCGATTTAGAAGTCGAAGACATTTTGAAGAAAGTAAAGAGGGAGTTGTTGCTGAAGGACGATCAGTTCGCTGAGTTTGCAGAAAGGTTAAAGGAACTGGAACCCGAAAAAGTCGAAGCCCAGAGACGTCGAAGAGAACAGGCGGCTCCTTTTCACCCACTGTGCTACCCTCAAATGACCTGTGAGTGGTTTGTGGAGGGGCTCGACTACTGTTGTGACTACTGGAGGTACCAGTTTAAACGACCACGGACACCTCCGCCAGCACCGCCACCATCGCCCAATGTCCACAGAAAGAGAGGGCCTCCGCCGCAGCAACCGACGACGACGCACGACGTACCGACCAAACAACGACGACGACCTTAACGACTACGACTCAAACGATGACGTTGACGACAAGAAGGACGAGGACTATGATCCCGACAACGACTATGACCCGAACGATGACGACGACGACGACGACGACGAAACGACAGAGTTACTGACGAAAGACGAACGACTACGGAGACGGAACGCAATCAAAAAAGCTAGGTACAATGCCCGCTACCCAGAGAAAGCCCGAGCGAGGAATATTGTGAAAAAAGACAACTACCGAAGTAAGTATCCTGAGAAAGTGCGTGCTGCCAAAAAACGATACCGAGAACAATATCCGGATCGAGTGCGGGAGTCCAAAAGGCGTTATGAGGAGACGCATAAGGAGCAACGGAATGCCTGCAAAAAAAAGATGGGTCCAAAAGAACCGAGCACGTTGTGCCGAATACGACCGGAAGTATAGAGAGAAACATCGGGAACGTTTGAGAGCCCAAGCGCGTGAATATCGTCAAAAGAATCGTGTACGAATATTGGCGTACAAAAGGATGTACAATAAAAGGGCCAAAGCACGGGCGGCTCGTCGGGCATATCGTGCTGCGAACCATGAGAAACTGCATGCGCAAAGAAGAGAGTACTACTGGGCGAACCGCGAGAGGTTCTTGGAGCTCGCTAAAAGGTACTACTACAACAAAAGGAAGCACGTGCCTCGCCCCAAAACGCCAAAAACACTGCGGGTGGTATTGACTAATTGTAGGACGCAACCTTCTCTGGAAACGTATTTGAATGACTTTTGTGCCTCCTTACCTTCTGTAGAGAGGCAGAAAACGGAAGAGAAAATCAAAGCATTAGGGCCCTTGAAACTGACCATTCCCTTGGAAGACTTTAAGAAATCGACGCCTAAAATGTCTGAGAACTTTTCTTTTTGTGAATCATTTCTAGATTCTTATACTCTCACGGATATGGATTCGGGGGGTGTGCAAGTCACCGACCCCCCTGACTTGGGCCCCCCTGACTTGGAGGACTTTTCGTCTTTGTTGCAGAACATAACGCCTGACGAGTGGGCCGAGTTACTGAAGGATGTGGAGGACTCTTGTTCCTTTGATTTGGAGGCATTGGTGCCCCCTGAAGACCTCGTTCATGACATGTCGCCCGATGAGGGCGTTGATTTGATGTTTGATTTGGTGACTTGAACATTCGTCTCAGTATTTGACTGAACCAATGAGACAGTGACATTGTTTTTATTTTATCTGGATTAATGTTGTCTACACCACAATGGATTCTGTCTGTCTCCAAATGTGATTGACACTACATCTTGATTGAGACAGTAGAACCAACCAATGTGACATTTTTTCATTTTTTATTGACACAACATGTAACTGGTTTGCCATTAAATTTACAATTTCAAACGTTTCTTGGCTTGCATGATTTTCTTGACCACCCGTTCCGTCTTGTTTTTCTTGCCGGGTAATCGATCAATGGCTTGGATCATCTTGGTATCGGCTTTCCATTTATCTTGCAAATTCTTAGCACGGCTGTAATCAATGTCGTGTTGCTTAGCAATTTGGTCCAAGCGATTGATCCCTGGATCCCCGCGTTTCAGACGTTTAGCCAAATGCGTGCCAGGGCCCATGTACTGATACCCAGGCCAATGAAATTCCTTCCCCGTTTTCGCAATCCATTTTTGTACATCCAAGGCCCCTCCTCGTTGGGGGCGTTTCCGTTTAATACCCCTTTTTCTCTTGGTGGGCATGTTTTAGTCACTGTCGTAATCCAATCGACGTCGTAACTTTTTGCCACGAGCCCAATCTTCCCAACCGGGTAAAGGTTTCAATCGTTCCACTTCACGAGCGGGTCCTTTGCCTTTGCGACTCTCGGCTAACTTTTTTTCCAAGGTCTTGCGCTGTTCTCGAATGGCTTCTAAACGCGACCGGGTATCCCCTCGACTGGTGGATGGGCTCCCTTTCTTGACAATCTTACTGGTAGTGGCTGCTCCTTTGCCTTTCTTGGTTGCAGGGGTAATGGGAGGTTTGGGAGTCGACGGGCTGCCTTTTATCATGCGCTTCAACCATTGTTCCACGGGTCCCGTCACCAAATCCCCGGCTTCTTCCTCACCTTCTTCGCCTGGTGGACCACCCGGGGCACCAACCCCCACGCCTCCGGGAAATTGACGAATGCGTTTGGTTAACTTGATCAATTCTTGACTCAACGGTTTGGTTTGAGCATTGACCAGGGCGGGAGGTAATTGGGGATTGGCCAACAACACATGTTTTTGGGCGGCGAGCGTCGCGGCTTTGTTCAACAAGGCATTTTCGGTGAGTTCTCCTTTGTAATATTGAATGAGTTGTTCCAAGTCCTTCTGGGGAATCATGTAGACCTCGTCCATGGTCGTTGACTACAGTCGGGGCAAAGTTCCCCGTCTTCTACCGCACGGCAACTCTTACAAAGACGGGCCCTCAAGATGTGTTGGTACTCTCGATACAACAGGTGATATTTATGCTTCCAATAATGACACTCGTCTTTCCACTTGTCGGTGGCCCGATTGGCCTCTTGTAACAGAGTCATCCACGTGGCAAGGGTTAACGAACACATTGACATAGCACCTCGTGAAGTCCTTGAAACAATCCGCTTCCTTTTTGTCGGACTAACCACTGACGACGTTTTTTGACGGAATGTCGACGACGCCCCAAATCACGTAGTACCTTTTTATAGGGTTGAAGTTTAGCCAGCATGGGTGGGGTCACAGGAATCTTGTTTTTTAAAAAGTTCAACACCAATTCACTCACAGCATTGATTTGATCGGCATTGGCATGTTGTAACAACTCTTGGCGTTTGGAACCATTGGCTTCTTGTAACATGGACCGTAAAAACGGTAATTGACGTCGAAGACGTTGCATCCTTTATCGGTGACGACGACGATACCGTTGATTCGCTTTTTGAATCGTGCGTTTTATACGTTTATCCGTTTCCAAGGCCACGGCTTTCCCCAATCCTGCCATAGCAGGGACCAATAGATTTAAAAAACCGCCTCGTTGACGACGGCGTCGTCGTCTTCTCCTCCTCACCATGGTCGACCCGTCAATAGACGTGCAGGGCTTTGTCTTGTTTGATGGCATCCCGCGTCTCTTTATAGCCTTGACGGGTATTGCGTTTAAAATCTTGCCACCAACCCCCACCTCGTTGTCGTCGGTAATGTTGTACATTATCGGTAATGCCTTTCAAGGCTTGACCGCCTAATTTGCCTAAAGCCAGTCCAAACCCAGGCGCTGGGCCTGATAGAAACATACTCATGCCATGGGCAATTTTATCCACCAAACGGGGTTTGCGACGCATTAAAGCCCCTCCTCTTTGTTTCCTTTTTCTGCGTCGTCGTCGTCTTCGTTGGACGGCCATGGTTCTAAGAGTGTGGGACTAGGAGGGAGCGGCTTTTTATTGATCCAATAATCTTTGGGTCTCAAGGGACGAGGACATCCATCTACATAGCATAGGGCTTCCAAGGGTTGGTACACAAAATGACCATGGTAATCTTGCACACATCGTTTGGGTAACGGAGGGGTGAAATCCACAATGGTATCATCCAAGGTTTGCATCTTGATTAAAAATCGTTCCAGATCCTCCAAGGGAATACCCCGCACATGGGTTTTCAATTCGGTCAAGGCTTTGGCATAGGTGGTAAACGCAAATCGACTCATGGTCACTTTAAATCGGTATTGTTTAAAATCATTCCATCCTTTGACCACGGTCCCCACGGCCGCCAAACAGGCTACCAATGTACTGTTTTCCAAAAGGGGACCCGCAATCATGCCAGCGGCCATCAGGAGTAATGCCATGCCATTGAACAAGGCATTGACACACCTGTAATGATTCAACATTTTTCGATAACACCACCATTGTTGATGATAAAAAGCATACAAGGAATCCATCCGTTGTAATAATTCCGGGGGGAAGGGAAGTCCATGCTGTTTCGATCCATTCAATAACGACACGACGGTTTTCATCCTCACGGCGAAACACGGGACGAAGACGTTTGTACGCTCGGTGCTCCTCCTTGTTTATAACTGGTTACAATGCTATTGGTCATGGTGACATTAGCAATTTCACGTCCTTGGGCCAACTGTTCTTGATCTTGTAACAGCATCCGTAAACGTCGTTGTAAATCCGCTTGACGCAAGGTACGAGGGGGTGGAGTCCGAGATCCTCCAGGAGTGGAGGGGCTGGAGGAAGGTGTCCTAGGTGAACCGGGGAAAAGTCGTCGTCGTCGTCTACCACGTCGGCCACCACGACGGCCACCGCCGCCACCACCACCACCACCACCACCACCACCACCTCCACCACCACCACCACCACCAGCACCACCACCACCAGCACCACCACCACCAGCACCTCCACCACCAGCACCCCCAGCACCAGCTCCACCTGCTCCACCACCAGCACCACCAGCACCACCACCAGCACCTCCACCACCAGCTCCACCTGCTCCACCACGTCCACCACCTCTAGTCCTAGGACCACGGCGTCCCCCACGTCCATTTCCACTTCCCCCACGTCCATTTCCACTTCCCCCTGCACCCGCTGCTGTCCGAGCACCCGCCACTGTTCTTCTTCGTGGATCGGGTGACACGCGTGCGCTTCCCCAAGTAGGTGGACTGTCCACGGAAGACGGTGGGGTGGTCTGTATACTACCGAATGATGGACTTCCTTGGCTTCCTACCCCGGCTGGGGAAGAGGCCTGGGCAGGGGGCGCACCATCTCTACCCGTAGGGGGGGAGGGACTCCATAAACTCCCAGAGGGGATCAGGGTGCATTTCCTCCATGGCGACGTCGAGAAGGCCTTGGTCTCCCGTGAAATACAAATCTTGCCAGGCGCTTGGGGACATTTGATTGCCGCTGGCCGCCCCCACCCCCGCAGGGGCCACGGTATCGTACGATTGCGGAGGTTGACGGTCATCATCATCATCATCGGCCATAGTTGCTTTCTCTTTTTACCTGTTCCAAGGGGGTGCCTTTATAGTCGTTTTTGATAGGTGCGAGTCCATCCTTCGTCTTTTAAGAGGTGACTCAACAAACGTTGTTGATCGGACGAGGCGGGATGTAAATCCAAGACCAAATACCCATACGGTCGTGTAGTGGCTTTATGAAACGTCTCCAACGTGTCTTTCCAAGCGGTCGGAAACGATTGAAGCATGACGTTGCGTACCCCTAATTGATCTCGAGGGTTCTTGAACGCCACGATGTAATGGGCATTGCGGGATATACTTTTAGCATAGCGACCCACGGGAAACATGTCTTGGCACAAGTATAGGACGGTCACCCCTTGATGATGCGAATGTTTGGTGAATAAATCCAACACGCGTTTATCGTGACTCCCTTCGTCCATTAAATCATCCAAGACCAGGACCCCATGTCCTTGAGGAAACCATTGCACTAAGGCCTCATGATCGGGAATGCCTTCGTGAAACACCACCCCTTGATCTTGCATGCTTCGAAATCGATCTTGCAAGGCCCCATAACAATAATGCACTTGGGTCGGTGGGGTTTCAAACAAGTGGGGGTTGTCTACCAAGAGTTTTTCCGTAAACACGGTTTTACCACATCCCGAAGGACCCACCACCAAGATAGAGGAAGGAGTATGAAAACGAAACGGTTTCCCCGTTTGCATGATGACGAACTACCCTTAGAAAAAAAAAAAGGCACCTTTTTATTGGAATCGGTGGGACTCGAACCCACGCACGACCCAATCGCTATCCTGGATCAAGTCCAAAGGCTCTACCCACTGAGCTACGACTCCGACACCACTTTTTTCCAACAAATTTTATTTAACCATTACATTGATGATACGGATGACAACACAGTTGATACCATCTGGCTTCTTGACCTACAATCAATTGTTGAAGGCGTTGACCCGCTTGATGGTCATTACTAACATAATCATGATCAGAAAACTCATTTAAAAAATCTTGCAAGGTCCGTCCACGGGCTTTGGCTTTCAAGTACAACAAGGCGTAATCACCACAACTCTTGCTTGAAATGGCTTGGAGGGACTTGCCATTGGTCACCACATACTTCCAATGTTGCACGATCCAATCTCGTAACGGGGTAGCTTGCACGTACGTATCCAATGGCAAAGCATAACTGTCCAGGACTTCACACACCTTTCCATCGGTCCACACCGCTAACCAATGTTGTCCCGGTTGATCGTGTGGGTCGGTATTCACAATGTACCCTTGGGGTTGGGTCTTGACAGGACTCTTGGGTAAACGATCACAGGCCACCGTCCCGTAAAAGACAGGGTTCAATTGGGGGTCGTCTCGGGCTAAATAATCCAACTGCACATTATTCAAGGCCACATGTTCCATTTCTTCAGTGCTGGTAAATGTTATACAACACGGCTCAGTTCCTGTCAATCTCCAGCAAATTCTCAAATTCTCCATACACGAGTACGGTTATATTGACACCGGGGGCGGCTCCAAATTCCAACACCAGTTGTAAATCACCCGTTTGCTTGGGGTTGAGGTTTTGACTGTCAGCACATCCATTGGCGACATTGTCAAACATGTACAAGGTACAATTTTTCCTGTGGCCCCAATCCAGCAGTTCTACCATATTGCCTTTCTTTTTACACCAGGCACCACTGGCTTGAAGAAAACGGAAGTAGCCTAGATTATCTCGGGTGCCATTGTTGTGCACTAACTGGAGGGTTTCATAAGGGTATTCTTCTCCTTTCACAATCTGTCGAATGGAGGTCAGACCAAATTTCTGGAAACAGAAAGGATCTCGGGTCACATCTCCATTGAAGGCACGGCTGTCCAGTAACCCCACAATCAATCGGTCAGGTATTCTGTTTTGAAACAGGTTCGGGATATCAAAGCGGACCAGGTTGTTTTGCATGCTGAAAGTCCGGATTTCACTGCGGACGGTCGGGTAAGCCGCCACTTCTCCTTCATTGTGTCTTTTGCTAGATATACTCTGGTAGATGGCGTCATTCAAACGTAGTTGACAGAGATGAAACCGTAGTTTCACATCCCCTTCCATCAATCGGCCAGCTAGAGCCACTCCATTCAAAAACAGGCTGGGGCTGTTGAAATGAAATTTCATCTTGATTTCGATACCAGGCACCAACGGTTTGCCAGTGTGAAAGACTTCCAAGTGCGGGGTAAACACCAGACTGTGGGTGACACCTGCAGCATACTTGGCGGTTTCGGCTACCATGGCGGCCAAGGCTCCTTTGTGATTGGCGGGGAGATCCCGGTAGTCATTATGTGGTGCTGCACTGTTGGTATTGTTGGCAGTCCATTGGGGTGGGGAATCCACTTGATTGTACCATCCTTGGGGTCCTAACACGGTCTTGCCATCTTCTCGGTCATAATTCAGCAAGGTTTCTAGGTAAGCTTTGTAATGATACGTGTCGGATTGTGGACTGATCAACGTGCCATTCAACTGCAAGTCAATTTGTTTGATGATGGAATGGGCCAAATTGTTGACGGGCCACAATTTCTCCGCGGCCACCAAGTTCCCGTTATCATCCTTTTTCAAACTCAATTCCATGGTAAAGTAACTGCGTCCCAAATCCACAAAATCGTCCAACCCTGGAATGATGAATTCCATGGAATTGATACCCGTGGTGGTGGGTTGGATGGTGACCATGCGATAGGCATTGATGCTAATGTCGGTCGGTGGCACCTTGAAAATCCGTAAGGCAGGGTTGACGGTCCCTTCGGAACGCTCGTGAGCCGGGGCGGTTTGTGTACTCACGTCAGGCATGTTTAACGTCGTCGAGTGGTACCCCGTCGTCGTCGTGAGGGGTTTTTATAGCGTCGTCGTCGTGCTAAACGTTGTCTCAAATCAAACCCGGGGACTCTCATCACCTCGGGACTTAACCAGCCACCACGTTGTCGTCGTCGCATGAGTTTCCAAAACGGATACAGTCCACCCCATTGAGACAACCCTCGATCACTACGAATCCGTCGAGGTCGTGAATGCACGGGTTCCATGTTCACACTCCCAAAATATCACGTGCACGTTTGGTTTGTTTGGGAAATAAGGCAGTGGCTACACGCACGGCGTCTTTCACGTTCTTATGACTCAACGCTTTCTTGGCTTGTTTGGTGATTTCCTTTTTAAGGACGTCTTCGGCTTTGCGTTTGATACCTCGTGTCAAACCCGTTTCCAAGCCTCTCTTGATATTACTAGGCAATTTTAAAGGATTTCGCGTCCTTATAAGACCTTGGAAACCACCACGCAAGAGATCCGTCATCACTCCTTTGCCTTGTTGATCATACCACTCGTCGGTTCGAAATCGTGTCAAACTTCCCCCACGCATGGTGTCTTCTTCACCAGGGATAAACGTTTTTGTCTGTGCTTCACGTGACCCCCTTTTTATACCGTCATCATCGTCGTTTTTTCCGAAAAGCGGCTTCCAACCCTTTTTTAGCCCCGTAACTCGCGGCACCCCCCGCGGCACCCAACGCCACGGCTTTTCCTCCAGCGATCAAGGCTGGAATGAGGGCCGCCAGGGGGAATAAACCCCCTCGTTGCCTTCTTCTTCTTCTTCGTCTCATTCGACGCACTCTTGTCTTGGGCATCTTGTGATTGGGACACTCCCTTGGCCACCCCCTTTTTATGTCTTTTTGAAGTGTAACGTGACAATGGTATGACCTTCACCAAACTTGACCAAGTCTCCTCCTCTACCAATCGTTTCAGCCACTTGAACGTGAATCATTTCTACCACCTCGTTACGAAGAGACATGTATTGAATGTGCAACGGTTCAAAATACAGGTTGCCGCGTGCTTCTCGTTTGTACTGGATTTCACGTAACAAATCAGTCACGCGATTGCCCACCACCGTGCTGCCTGCCACGTCGGAGTACACGTGCAACGATCGTGTGGGTTCACCCACCACTGAACGAAACGCCACATTCAAGTTGGTGAAACGCCACCCACAACTCATACTCAATTGTAAATAATCCGGTAAAATAGAACGCACCGTCCAAAAGACCGCGTTCCCCTGACCGTCGGTGACATCGTTCCAATCATTGTTAGCGGGTTTTGTCATGTTGGGGATTTGATCCCCCATGAATTCTTGTTGTAAGTTGGGTCCCAAAATCAACCCACTGTCAATTTTACGTAACCATCCCATCTTGAGCGCTAACTTGGTGTAGATAGTCAGGGCTGGCGTGTCGGTGCCACAATGACAGATATTGGTGTTGTCGATGAGCAGATCCTCGCCTTCCCACTTGAACTTGACGTAGGTGTGTTTGCCTTGATCATTGGTAAACCGACCACCTTGAACGGCCGTTTCCATACGTTGTTGTTCCAAGTGAGTAATGATGGCTTTCATGAAACTCACGCCATCCACCACCCAATCCAAATCTTTCACGTCATTGATGATGCTTCGCGCGGTGTCTACTCGCGAGGTCATTTCCCCGTCTTTTGCACCCGGTTTGGGATAAGTTTGACCCCAGGACACCCCCATGACGTACCCATTTTTCTTCACCAACTCATACAAATTGACGCGAGCATCCGGTAAGGAAATGGCACTCAACCCCACTTGCCAACCACCTCCCGTGAGCTGTAACGGTTGAGGTAAACGAATCTTGAAGGAATTAGGTTGGTTGTTGGGAAATTCACGTCGGTTGGCATGACTGGGTAACGTCACGTAGAACGACATTTTGTCTTCTTCACACCACCACTTCCCTTTTAAAGTGGAGGGTCAGGAGGGCATGGCCTTCACCAAATTTCACCAGATCCCCATTGGTTTCGGCCATCTGCGTTTCCACGATTTCCACCACTTCGTTGCGTACTGGGACATATTGAATATGTCGAGGTTCAAAGTGGGTGGTGTTTTGAGGCTGGTACTTGATTTCTCGTAAGAGATCGGTGATGCGACCCCCTACCATACTGCTGGTGCCTACATCACAATACACGTGCAAAGGACGCGTGGAGGGAAATTCCAACGAGGGACGAAAGGTCTGGTTCACATTCACAAACCGCCAAGGGCACGATAGACTCAATTTCAGATAATCCCCCTCGACTTTCCAAAAGATGGGTTTGTTGGCAGCATCGCGGATATCCGTCGGGGTGGGAATGGTGGAAATGCCTTGAAATTCTTGCAAGAGATTCGGACCCAATCGATACTGACCAGGGGACACTTGTTCAATCCATCCCATTCTCAGGGCCAAGGATCTGCCCCATGACACGTGCGCTACTTGTCGTTTGTAATCCACATTGGTCGTATTCAATAACAAATCCCCTTCGGAGGTCCATTCAAAGGTCGGGTATAATTTGATGCCATTGTCCTCGGTCCATTTGTTTTTGGGTTCGGTTTGTTTCGCACGGCTTTGCTCGTAACGGTACACCAGTTGATGAAAAAAGTGCGATCCCGTCGACGAGGCCAATTCCTTTCTCATATCTCGACCGTAGACAGTGAATTCGCGACGTTGATGCCACCATCGATCGTTGCCTTGATCGTCTTGGGCATACACCCGTTCGTGCCATCATACATACAACAGAGGATGGGAATCACCCACGCCTCCTTCTTCCGTTATCACGGGAATGGTGGGTAAGGATAAACTCACCATACCCACCATCCATCCTCGTCCCACAAATCGGATGGGTTTAGGCAATCGGTTTCTGAAATGATGACTCTTGTTCCCAGGAAACTCTTTGGTACTCGCATGACTCATCAACGTCACGTAAAACGAAGAGTTGGGCACCAACGTCATTTTTTAGTCGCGTCGTCTTTTGGGTGGGCTTGTCTCTTTAGTCTTCAGTTGTCGTTTGGGGGGCCTTGTCTTTTTCCTCTGGGGTGGTTGGAGAGCCGTGACGTCTTGACTACGAATCCAACTATTGTACTTGTCGGGCCACCCTTTCCACTTGACCAACCAACGATCTTTTTGTCGCTTAAGTACCTTTTCAATGCGAAACACCTCGGATACATGGACTTTTTGTAAATCCTCTTCATAAAACGTACCTTTGACGGGGGTATCATCCCATTCGTGAATCTTATACGTGGGCACAGATCCCGGGATCACACGATGCACCACAAACACTTCTTCGGTCCAACCGGGTAAATAGCCTTTTTCAAAGGTACGATGAATCTTATTGAGACGGACACGATCTCCGACTTTGAATTTAGGTTTTTTCTTGTCTTTCAACCGTTGGGCATACAATCGTTTCCACACCGCTTCTTCGTTGTCCCACGTCACGTCTTGAGGGGCCATACCAATACTTCGATGCCGGGTGGCATTATAGCCTTGCACCAACTCGGGTAAGACATCGTCAAACTGTAAGGTGTTGGCCGCGGTGAAATAACGGTACAACCGTTCTTTCAAGGTGCGGTTAAATCGTTCCACCACACTGGCTTTCGCATCCCCTTCGGTCGAAAAATGTTGAATGCCTTGCTCGTCAAGCCATCGTTGAAACGTCCGGTTGTAAAATTCTTTCCCTCGATCCGTTTGCAATCGATTCGGGTGACGTCCTCCTTGTCTCACAATCTTCTCAAAGGCATGGACCAACGCCACCCCGGTTTTGTCTTTCAACGGTTGTACCCACGCGTACTTGGACAACACATCCAACACCGTCAACAAGTATCGTATGCCCCGATTATACTTGGCCAAGGGTTGCACTTCCACTAAATCCGCAACCCATTGATCATCTAATCCTCCTACGATCACGGGGACGGTGGGAAAACGACGACGTCGTGGTTTATGTAACGTATAGGCCAAATCCCGTTCCAAGACCCGTTGAGCTTTTTTCAAAGGGAGACGATGGGCTTTAGCAAATCGTTGCACCCCTCCTAAACTGCCGGGGGCTCGAGGATCGTGGTACTGACTCAACCATGGTTGGGAGACCTTTTTCTTTCGAGGGGCCATACGTTCTGGCATTCACCCCATAAGGTCGATATGGTGGGGACCGTGTGGGGATGCGCCTTTTGAATGATTCGATACCATCGCCATGCCTCTGGGTGAGCTTTTAACCATAAGACAAACACCACCCATCGATACAGGTTGCGGTCGACATGGGTTTCTTCAAAGAGGTGGAGAGGATGCGTGTCCTCGGGACATGGGGGTATGGGGATTTGGGTGCCGGGTTGATGATCATATAAGACTTGACAAAGGGTTTGATGACATTGCCATTGCCCCAGGGACAAGACAGACTCCCACGCATCACACACAGACTCCATGGACTAAATAAAAACATTTTATTCGTTCTCTCATTTAAAAGAGACCTAGACGTCCACAGCTGATGGTCTCTAGACCTTTCTGCCAGTTGTCTACACTGTCACTGTACTTAGGGGGTGGTGGAGCTGGGGCTACCATCATTTCTTGACGGTTCTTGAGCTCTTGAATTTCTCGTAACAATTGTTTCTCATACTCTGTCAGGGGCCGTTCTCGTTCCACGTCCTCTTTCCTTCTGACTGGAGGACCAGGGATGTCTACTCCACGTTTGGGATATCCTTGAGCATCACGGGTGGGTGGTTCAGCTTGTTGGTCGGCTTTTTTGGGAGGGTTGTCATGAAACCAACTCCAGTACTTGGGACCCAAGGGTTGATCGGCCCACCGGAAGAAGCCACACGTTTTCTTGGAACAAGTCAGAAACAAGCGATCGGGGTTCTGGGTCGAATGGCTCTGTTGTAGCGTGGCGGGTTCACGGCAAAAGCATTGCAAACCACCCCACATGTCCAACACTTCTACATGAGGTTGACTATACACGGCTTTCATATACTCCAGAACTTGATCTTGTCCACAAAACAACAAACACGGTTGCATGGGACATTTCACATACTTCCATCCCTTTTGAGATTCTCGGGCCTCCAAACGCACCTCATGGCAAGGGCATACCATAGTGTCCACCGAACTGGGAGGATCTTCGACATACGTCACCATGTATTCAGATGGGGATGTCTGGGGGGACACCATATCATTCAATTCTTTCATCATATCTTCCACCGCAGCTCGGGTGTCTTCCACCACGTCGCACACCACAGGATCACAGTCCACGGGCGTCATAGTTTGAATAGTCTTCTTCTTCTTTTTCCCCTCTGGGGGATGGGTTGATTTTCTCTTCCGATCGACAGACATCGTGCTCAAGGTTGGTTTCACCCCACCGCCCATGCCTTTTTATACCCATGACCCTTGGCTGTCATTGGTCAGCTTATCCTACCCATATAAGGACGTCTCATCGTCCCATTGGTCAGCTTATTCAATCCATATAAGGACCTCTTGTCTTCCCATTGGTCAGCTTTTCCCTCTCCAACTAAGGACCTCTTGTCTTCCCATTGGTCCGTTGTCCCTATTTAAGGAGCTCCCTTGGTCTCTAGATCTTCATTCTCAAAAGCCATGCCCCCAGACATTGACATGATCGGAGAACAAGATCTCGGTGCCTTGGAACTGCAAGTGGGTCATGGCCATGTGGTGTACACCGGGGGAGCCAAAGGTACGGATGCCCTCGTGGAAGAACATGCCAAACACTTTGGGATGCAACTAGAAGTCCTGGTCCCCCCGAACCATCCTCGAGCCACTTTCATCACCCCTTCTACGGTGGAAGTCCTGATGCTGGCCAACCCCCATCTTCACCAGGCGGCTGAGAAACTAGGCAAACAAATGCCCAGTCATTTTTACACCCTGCAATTGCTGCAACGCAATTATCAATTGGCCAAAAAAGCCCATACCATCTATGCGTTTGGCATCTTGGAACCGGATCATAAACGCGTGAAAGGAGGCACTGGTTGGACTGTGCAATTGGCTATGGATCTAGGCAAACCCGTCTACCTGTTTGACATACCCAGTCAATCATGGTACCGCTCGGACCATTACTACCAAGTCAATGAGAATGCCGCCACCCTGGTCACTGGCAGTCAATTTGTCCCTTGGGGACCTAAAAAGCCCACCCTTCATCAAAGCAGTGCTATCGTGGGATCCCGGGATGTGGACGAGAAAACCCGAGCCGAAATTCAAGCCTTGTTCAATCGTACGTTCTGTCTACCCGAGAACATTGATCAATTACGTATGGAACTGGAAGACTTTCATTTGTAATTGTACATATCCATTTTTTTAATTTTTATTTTTTATCATTATTTTTTTCCAATTGTACATAGCCATTTTTAGTTTTTCAATTTCTTAGTTTTTTATTTTTTCCAATTGTACATAGCTTTTCTTTTAGTTTTTATTTTTTCAAATTGTAGATAGCTTTTTTCAATTGTAAATAGGAGCACCCCACCCACCCACGTGGCAAAGAACACAGACCACCATTTGTAAAAAACATCAACTCTTTTTTAATTAAAAAATAAAAAACTGACAACACTGAGTTTGCACTATGGTCATAAATAATTTGTCTTGACTCACAGCAGCCTTGACTCACAATTAAAACAAATGTCCACAGAAATAACAATGTTCATTCTCCCAAACAACGCCTTACGGTCTCCATAGCTTCCCTCTCCATGTCTTCCATGCGGGCATACTCCTCCCTTTGCTTTAACATTTCCTTAAAGAAATACGCCACTGTGCCCCATTCATCCTCTTTATGGACACGCGGCAAGTGCTCGACTAAGTACTGGTCCAGTTGTCTAAAATGTTCCAAGCTAATGGGCCAATACTGCTCATCCATGGTGAACACCAGCCACTTGTAAATCCATGGGATGATTCGGCGGACTAGCTTTTTCTTCATCATCCTGTAAGTAAGACTCTCCAGAGGCAAGCCATTCTCCGTGTAAACAAAACACAAAAAAAATAAATGTAGAAAAGCCGCCACGCGCCTACGGTTCAGGGGACGCCATGCCTCTTCCCGCCTTTCGTACATGGCTATGGTATGGTGTTGCACAGGCGTTCTCTCCACTCTCCTCCTCAACGCGTCTGCTCCTCTCACATTCACCTCACTTGACATACAACCCAATGCTCTTCTCGTTTCGGACATTTTCCCTCAACAGACAAAACTTCACTCAGCACGAACTCAAAGCTAGGAATGGCGTCCTGGGGCTTCCCTTGACTTATATACCCCGATCCGCGCAATGCACCATGGTCTATCTAAGGAGGGGGGAGGGGGGTCCCCCCACCTCTTCCCCTCCCAAAGCATGATGGGCCTTTCTCTCATTGGCCCATTCCCTCCCACGTGACCCTTTTGTTTCTCTATAAAAAAAAACCACATACGAAAGATCAATAAAAGATGTTGTGATCTTTACTGATTCTCTACATAATCATGTTCGTTGACTTTTTCTGGAGAGTTCAAGGGTAATGATGGTTCTGCCTTGTTTGAAAGGAGCCGGTTGTCCATTCGCTGTTTGAATATCGATGGCGATGCTGTCAAAGATGGTTTTGCCAAGAGGAAAATACATCCGTTGCGTCGTATCAAATTGATGATCGGTATTGCCGGCATCCAATGTACGTAAAAATCCTTTCTCTTGAGTTCCCACAATGCTCTGGGACACCAGATCCGTGTAAATCATCAATTGTTGTTGTCCTTGTTGCGGTTTGACCGTTTGCGTACTGGGAAATACTTGTCGACTGAGATTCGGACCCAAGAACAAATAATAATTGAAATCGGGGTGGGTAAAACTGACGGACACATGACCATACGGTGGATATTTGTTGGCAGGACCGGTGGTTACTGTCCATTTGTGTCGATCGTTGTAATCCACGATATTTTTGACCAGATAATTGTTTTCTTGGACCACGCGTTCACTTGGTGTGCCATCTTTCACCAGCCCCATCAGTCCAGCGAATTTCCATTCCATTTCAAATTGCATGTTGGATGGAATAAGTACATACAACGAATCTAATTCGGGGGCGATGCTTGTATTGGTGATTTTCACGTAGGGTTGAGCCAGATTGAGAGCCGCGAGTTGTTGTCGTTTCGCTTGATCGTCCACGTCCATTTTAGTTATATCCATCATGACGTCCATGTGTTGTTTTTCTATTTCGTACGCAATGGCAATCCATGCTTCTTTCAAATTGGTGTAATACCCTGGGGGTAAATGGATTTGTTTCGTCACTTGAAGGGGAGCCGTTCCCTCCGCACGTTTTGGTATGTATCTCACATCTGTTTTCATCCAATGTTTTTGACTATCTTCTTGCGTCCAATTCTGTTTGGTTTGATCTCCCCATTGTTGATTAAACCCCGGGTGGGAGATATGAACCAAGGCCGCTTCCCAATCATCTTCTACCAAATAATACGAACGAGGAAGTCGAGCCGTAAATTTTTGTCCCGTGCCTTGTGCTTGATCACTGATAAGGGTAATGTAAAAACTCATCGTGATTACTCCCTAACCCTAGGGTTTACCCTTTTATACCTACCCCCGTTCCACAAATTGGACTTTGGACTTTGTGCCCGCGTTTTCTCAGCGGTTTTAACCCACCTTGAGCCCACGATCGATTTTTTGGCCTGCTCAGCGGTTTCTCATCTCAAAACACGTGACTTCCGGTTGCATGAGCCCGCGATCCTTTTTTTCCAACTGGTCAGCGGTTTCCCCTCCCAAAAACACGTGATTTCCGGTTCCGGTTATGACGTCATCCTTACATCAAAACGAGGCAAAATTACCTATCTGGGCGTCCCTTACTACTCTCAGCCTCGACCTCATGCCCTTTACTTCAATCTGAGAACAGCTCTACGAGGAAATAGTTGATAAGAAATTGTTTCAACACAATGGAAACCAGAGGAAATCCTTCATGGTTTCGATTTGGAGGAGTTCGGCTGTCGTTGTATGTCATTGTTCTTTGGGTAGCATTCTCAGCATTGTTTATTGGTTATGTCCTGTACAAGAGTGAGAGAGCTAGGGAAATGTTTGCAAGAATATTTGAAAACGAAACAGAACTTCAGCCTGAGTTGCACGACAGACTTCTTCCCGTAAAGAAAATGTTCGCAGAAGCTGGCGAACAAAACAAAGAGAGAGACAAAACATTAAATTCGTCAAGCATTGAAGTTCCATTGACAGATCTGAGAGAGATCGGCAATAAAACCCAAGTTCTTCTGCTGGTAATTGTATTAACTGGACCTAAAACGCAGGAGAGAAGAACTGCAATAAGAGAAACATGGTGGCGAAAGTGCATCGGAGAGGTACGTTTCCTGTTTTGTTAGTTCTTGTTTTGCCATCGTAGCAACCATGGTTTTTGCTTGTTTTCCCCGCTCATTTTTGCCCGTTTAGTCTAGCATAGAACCTAGACCTATGTTCAATTTGTAAATTAAAGTTCACCATACAATCTCATGCTTATTTCTCAGGTCTTAAACACGGAGCGATCCTATAAAAGGGAAGGCTCCGCCCCCCTTGAAACGCTCGGTTGGTTCCAATCTAATTTTGTAATGGTAGAGGCCGACGTAACGGTGACGCAGTTGATATCAAGTAGAATGTTCGTTTGTTTATCCGAACAACGAATGAATAAACCTGGAATAAAATAAGCTGTAGATCAGGGGGGGGGGGGGGGGCTGGCAGCTACCTTTGATCTTGCCGCTTTTGGCCTCTACATGATTGCCCCAGTAAAGAAATCTGTCAATCATTCGAAAACTCTAAAGAGCATGCGCGAAGTGCAACGAAGTCTCGCGCGAACTACTCGAGAATATGTGTTTTTTTGTTCGTGGTGACTCGATTGTGGAAAAGGAATTCGTTTTCTGTTATTGTTTATTTGCTGTTAGAATTTTTGGCAAGAGTACAGAGTTTGTGCACCACATTTCTTTAAATTCTGGATCTATGTACAGTCCTGCTGTATATTATGTCAAGAACATGAGCGTGATGGTTGTGTTATCGAAAACATAAATGCTCGTGGTGTCAACAGCCACTTGACTTGGGAAATGGCATTAAGTTGCAGCTTTTGACCTTCCATTTCGATCCATTTCTGTTTCTGAGACCATCAAAATCGATGGAATGAAGGACCAGCTTTATTTTAAGTTAGTAGAGCAGTCAATATTGAATATGCAAGTGACAAGTTTCGCCCTGAGATTTTCCCAGTTGAGTGTTGAACAAACTACGCTCAAATTATAACTATATTCTAGCAGATGATTGTGGATTTCGTCATCTCAGGAAGATTTGTAAGGATCTTTTTATTGTGGAAACTGTGGAATCTTCCAGCCAACAAACTGAAAAGAGGAGATTTAGATTGCGAGTCTTCTTTAAGTCTGTCTCACAATGAAGGCACAAAATCGAATGCGAAGGCTCAGACTGTGTTAAAAATGGGCTTGAACTTTCCACATGCACTTGTTTCAACTTTTATGCGTCTTATTTACAGCTGTAAGCATAATTACGTGTAAAACGCCACGTTTAATTTATGGAATTCTTCTTTTTTTGGCTTGAGTGTTTCTTGGCAGCAGTTGTTCCTGCAAATATATTGGTTGGTTGCAGTTACAAGAAAAACAGCTTTAAAAGAACGTTTGAGATGATAGAATTTTGCAACTGGAAAGGATAGCTTATAAAGGACAACCAACAAAAGAAGAATGCTTAACCTTACAAACAGAGCTACCTGAGGTTTGCTTGTTTTGATAAGAGAACTTAAAGAATTGGCAAAGTAAATACACCTAGGTTTAGGAAAACTCCCTAGTTCCATATATTGTACTGACGTGCTAAGTCTAATTACCCCGCCGTCAGGACGGGGTCTAGTAATACCCGTTTTTTTTATTATTTTCCATTTTTTTGGTGGTCACTTGCCCCAGACCTCCGATTTTTGCTCAGCCAAACATACTCGTCGCATCTTTTGCTACACAGGCTAGAGCGTGTATCTTGAGTGACCATAATATCTTTTACACCCCGAGGGGAGGGGGAACGGCGGGGTAATGCCCCTGGGGCTTTTCTCGTTCAATGGAAAATGCAATGAACTATCACATTTCCAAGCATTTTCCCACATTATGCATGCAATTGTCCAATGAGAAGGTTTATAAACATTTGTTAGGGTGATCTGAAAAGATTGAAGGATTTGCAATTATATGATTTTTTTGTCTTTTACAAGTAGCCTGTACAAGAAGCTTAATTCAAGGGAAAGACATTCAGGCCCTTATTCTTAAGTGTCAGTGAAAAATTTGTAGTTTGAGTTCAGTAACACCAGGTGAACTATGCAATAATGGAGTATTAGACAATGCAAAAGTTCTAAACTGTCCCTTCTGTTAAAAGAGCCATTGACTTCTGCTCACACCCTTTCAGACATTTGTACTTCTGATGAGGAAACAGTTCCAAATGCCAAGGAGAATTTTTTTCGAGATGGATACATATGAAATAAATCAGGTGTGAACTGCCTGATGTAACAAATGTGGCCATAAAGGGCTTGCAGTTTTTAAATGTTTTCAACTTGAGCAGTTGAAAAGGCAAATTTGATCCTGGTCGAGACTGAATTTTTTCAAGTTTGCTTTTTCAACTGCTCAAGTTGAATGCATTTAACTGTGAGGATCATTATTTCAGAACTGTTAACGATAAGGTAGGGGAAAACAGATCAAAACAGTGTTGTATTGCTGGGTGTCAAAATGAGGCTGGCATACATTTAGTGACTGTTTACAAAGGAGATATGAAATAACCCCAGAATGGCTGATCAACCATGGTTGCTCTAAGTGTGCAACAGTCATGTTGAAGCGTTTTCAGAAAATTAAGGATTAACATAGCTGTCCATATATATGTCATCAGTCAAAGTCCCTGTACAACCAAAACCTTTGTCCAAAACATATTTATCAACATGCATCTTGGATAACCGACAACTGCCAGATCCAAAGTGATGGTGTGTTTGCCAGGGTATCTTTACTTTACAGACTGTCAGAACCTTTGCAAACTCCACCCCTGAATGATTCTTTTGTTTACAAAAGCTGTTCAACATCAATTGCACTGTCAAAAAAATTCAAGTCCCTTCAGAATTCAAATGCCAATTTTCCATAAACCCATTCATGATGAAATATATGAAGCCAAGGTCACCAAGTAAATATGTGAAATGACTGGCTGAAGCATTGCTGTCAGTTGAGCAACCTGGCCCCTTTAAGTTTCAGTTCTCACCCCAGAGGTGTGATAGACAAAATCTAAATGAAAAATTATTTCACCTTTTTCTCCAAAATAATGAGCTTTATTATCAGGTATACCTACACACTGTAGGCAATATCTGTGACTCGCGTGGCGAAGTCAAAGAGCAAAGTGTTGTAAACATCACCTCTCAGCTTTTCACCACTTAAGGATTCTAGAGAACTGTACATGAAAAAATCTCTTGTAGACTGTAAGGTAGTAACATAACTTGGGCAAAACAGAAAATAATTTGGATCGACAAAACCTCCACAATTAATTGTTGACTCCTCCTGGGTAGTTCCTATAAAGAAAGAAAAATCTAATTGTTGCTTGTGCACGGTCAAGGCTAAAAACGGTAATAAGAGGACTTTGGTCTAATGACTTTGCTAAGCTTCATAACCAGATTCGTTTAATAAGTATGATGTAACTCGCGCTCGTGCGACAGCTACTGATTTTTTTACCTTTCATTCGCTGCCGAAGGTACACTTTTTTCCTTGGTACGACTTTTTATGTTTTATCAGCGGTGTTTCAGCTGGGTTTGCCATGTTCATGGCTGCAAACGAGCGCCGCGTTTGGGTAGGCACTTCATGGAATAGATCAGTCATTTTGATTGAAGTAGTGTAGTACTTGGCGGCACCAGCTCATAGCATATCTACACTGCTCTCATATTGCTGATCCCGTCAAGTACTCCTTCTTGTCTCTTATATTTTAGTAAATATTTTTATTTCCGTAGGCAAATGAGGTTTTGTCCACTCAATTCACGCAACTCTATGCGTGGAAATATTTTTATTTCCGTAGGCAAATGAGGTTTTGTTCCACTCCTTGCACATTTCTCACGTGCGCTATCACGTTTTCTCCCACGCGTTTTTTTAGTTTAACCTTGGCACCGGATGATGTAATATCACGTGAACATGGGACTTTCCCTAATTAGCTAATCAAAAAGTTCAAAATTTACTTCAAAATTTTATTTCAAAATTTTGAAACTTTCAAATTTTAACTTCCGAATTTTGAAAAAAACTGTATATCATTAATTTTGTGACTGCAGCGCAGTGCAGTCAGCGGTATGTTTTTGTATGTGCTTAGCTGCTGCGCCCTTTTCCTCTTGTAAGCTACCCGCCATTTTGTTTTGTTCTCATGTGGTCTCAAGATGTGTAAAGTTATCGCTGTTCATTGGATCTTTGCTGTCCTTTTAAACGGCCTGAACGGTAAGAACTGTTAAAGAAACATTGTACGGAACATGCTTTCAGTGTATTTCGCGTAAGGTTTCAAGCTTTAGCGAGTAATCACATGTTTTGTCATGCAGATTGTTATCTCGGGAATCAGGATTCAAACTCACAAGTAAACGGCATGTGCTGTACCTGACCTGTGAATGAACAAAGTTTGGGACGTTGTGTTATTTTGTTGCATCTCTTCTCGTTATGTACGACGGGAGGCCAGCCACAATCATTTTGTTGTAATTATGTACATATATTATTTGTGTTATATTGATTATAAGTCCTTTAACGCTTTCATTCCCAAGAGTGCCTAAAATCAAAATTCAAGACAAACCCCAAATTTCAGTTTGCAAAACGCCTAAATATAAATAGTACCAAGTGAAAATTCTGCCGAAGAGGAGTCATTTTAATGGTCACACCATAGGATCTCATCCACAGATTCAAAGTTGGAATCACCTTAAATGTCTCCATAATTAACTGACTCTGGGAGTGAAAGGGTTAACGGTATCCAACTATTAAAACTGTTATCATAACCTTTCCTGTTTCTTTTTGTTATCTTTCTTTATTACTTTTTCAGTTCTGAATATATCTTGTTCAGCTTTTAATAATTCAGGTTCATAGAAATACCCTTTTATCTGTTCATTATTTAAGTCTTTTATCTTGTAAGTGATTGGGTTTGTGTATTGAATTTTATGTTGTGAATATTTCTTCAGTCCAATTAGGGGTATAACCCTTATCAAATGTTTTTCTTTTGTATTTTGAAATTCGGACGTCATCACCTATTTTATATTTTGGTTTTGTTGCTAAGGGTTTTAAATTACCACATAGATTAAAATATACAGTTCCTTGATTGTTTTCATTTGATGCTTGTCCAGGTGTCATTTTTATGCTTGAATGCTTTTTTGTTGTTGTATTCATTAACTAAGTCGTCTAGCTTGTTATAGTAGACTCTACTATTGTTAAGTGTAAACAATTTCCACATTTTATTTTTCATCGTTCTGTTCCATCTTTCAACCACACTGGATTTTTACTCATTTTCAGTTGAGTATAATGTTATCTTATGTTTTTTCTAATAATTTTTTTTGATCTTTGTTGTAAACTTCTTTGCCTTTATCAGTCCATAAATATTCAGGCTTCCTGCCTTCTTTCAATATTGTTTCGAACGCTTGAGTTACTGAATTTCTGCTCTTATTTTTTAAGGGTTTAATCCAACCATATTTACTGAATACATCTATAACCAGAACACAGAAAAAGTGAGAGTGTTATGGTAACACCAAAAAAGTGTAAATTTTTGCAGCTGTGTGAACATCAATTAAGTGTTAAAGTAACGCCAACATGGTGTACATTTACACCACAATAGTGTGAACCACCAACAATTCTGATTTGGATTGGGTAAAAAACACCAACACAGTGTTATGTAGACGCCGAATTTGGGTAAGTTTACACCAAAAAGTATACTTGTGACACCCAAATGGTGTAAAACAACTTGCAGCTGTGTGCACACCAAAACAAGGTTAATTTACACGAGAGATAATTTTACACTAGAATTGTGTATTTGTGACACCCAAATGGTGTAAAACAACTTGCAGCTGTGTGCACACCAAAACAAGGTTAATTTACACCAGAGATAATTTTACACTAAAATTGTGTAACATAGCACTTCCAACTTTGTTGAATAACACCCTCCACGTGTTATGTTAACACTGTTCTAGAGTACTTCAATACTAAAATAAAAGATGCATGTGGGCTACTTAAACATTGTAATTATTGCTGCTGAAGGAGACAGACATCACTAGTTTCCAAATTTATTTCAAAGTGAATATTTATTTGGTATACTATACCTTAAAACAAAATGCGTCCAAAAATACGATTTTTTTCCAAAAAACGATAAGTCTACATGTAGAAAAATAAACCTTTCAGTGCGACCTTGGAAACTCACTATAAATTACAAAGATGCTACTCTAATGCCTTAGAATTCAATAAAGTAGTGACACTGAGTAAGATAGTTATAAAAATAAGAAAGCTACAAAGATTCCAGTCCAAACAGTGCATTAACTTCTGTATGCTTCACTTTTGTTAACACCTAAGTTGATATGCCAAAATAATGAAAACCAAACCCATACAAAAATAAAAGGCCTTTCAAAAGGCATTTTAATTTGAAGTACTTTTCTAGTTGTTATAGAAAAATGAAGTCAATAAGTGCAGATTGAGTGAGTGATTTTGATGATAAACCACACCCAGTTCAGAAACCACCTCCATCTGATTCATCAGTCCACTGTAAAAAAAAAAAAAATTAGTAATGCTATATAAATTACCCACTTGTATGACCATGATTAGGCAATACTGAATGTCACTTATTTAAGTTTATTCCTTTTTGGAGGATTCACCAAAATCTGGAAACAAACTTACTTTGGTCAGCTATATACAAAATTTAAATAATACCACTACAGCTCTGTAAAAAAACAGCCCTCAGTAACACTTATTGTTCAGTTAGTTGAAATACTCTGTCAGACAGTTGTACATACATGTACTGTATTGCTCAGTCTGTTAAGTGTTTAATACTTGGTCAGTATTGTATACCACTCAGTCAATTGAGTAAACCACTCAATCAGTTCACTCAGTTGTTTATACCACTAGATCAGTTATGTGGATCACTCAGTAAGTTGAGTAATATTACATACAGTCGTTATATCACTTGGAAGAGCCTCTGGAGTGGACCACCAGTTTGACACTCAGTCAGTTGTGACTACATGTACCTGTCTTGTCTACTAAGTCAGTTATGTGCACCACTCAGAACACATAACTTTTACAACTGTGTTTCACTCAGTCATTAGCACCCTGTAAGTTGTGTGCACCACTTGCTAACTTGTGAGTACCACCCAGTTACTTGATCAGTTATGGCTACCACTCAGTCAGTTGTGTACACCCCTGGGTCAGTTGTATCATTCAGGTCAGTTGTCAGTTGTGTGTAATGCTCCTTCAGCTGAGGAACCACTCAGTGAAATGGTGGATAACTCCACACAACTCACTTAGTGATATAACTGACTTAACAGCTGTAGTGGTAACCACAACTGGCAAAGGGGTACACAAAACTGACCGACCAGTCCATACATACAATTGACCAGTTGGTATAAACAGCTGAGTGAAAGGTATATTCAATTCAGTGAGTGATAACATGACTTACTGAGTGGTATGCTGGTCAGTTGTGTGTATCGCTCAGTCAGTTTTGGACCACTCTATATGTAAACAACATTTGAAGAGGCTAGTGGAAAGTCCCCTAAGAGATTTTTTTTTGGTCAATTTTTTTTAGCTTGAAAGTACCTGAATATATTTTGCATGTGGGCTTCAATTTATTCAGAGAGCATCCCTGTTCTTTTCCTGCCGGTTTACACTTAGTTTTCCAGAAAAGACCAAAAAATGAGGTTCCCATCTTCTGTTTTCTTTTGTTTAAAACCTAAACAAAAGAAACCAATTAAATTCTTTGCTTCATGAAACAAAAGAATGAAATCAACAGAGCGACCAATGCTTTGTCAGATGTGTTTGGTCACTTGTGTATATTATTCAGTAAGTTGGATGTATCACTCAGTCTGTTCCTGTTTAACACTGTACATGTAGGTAATGAGGGCCAGGACTCTACTACAGTACAAATCTGACCCTCTGCTACTTTGATGGGAAAAAAAAATGGCAATGCTATTGTACTGTTATTTCCCCCTTGCAAGATTTGTGAGTTAAGTTTGTCTGTCCTGTTTTGGCAAATTCTGATAAATAATCACTACCTTTGAAGAAGCACAGTGCAAGTAATGAGCGGGTAGCAGCCACTCAACATTGGAGTTAGTTAAAAGTGGAAAAACACTTTACACAACTATGCAAGGCACACTGTGTCCCTCAGAGAGAGGGTGACATTAAATTCAAAATGAAAAGAGAGAGTAAAAGATTTGTCGATTGATTTCTCTATTCCCATTTTTTCTGTTTCGCTCTGACAAATTCTGATAATTAATCACCATCTTTGAATGAACACAGTCCAAGTAATGAGCAGAGTTCATGCTGGTTTGTGGATATAAAATTCAAGGAGTATTCAAGCACCAAAACACTGAGTTTTCAAGGAGTGTTCATAGCAAGTTTACTTTGTCTTGCATTATCTTTTAATATGTTTTCATTGGTCAATAGCTACTTTAACCCCTCCCACCACCCCCAGGATACAAAATGCATTTTAAGGGAAATGACCAACAATGCAACATCAATATTAAGTCTGTGATAATTCATCAGGGATGCATAACCACCATATATAAGTTGTATATGGTGAAGAAAACCAAACACATAATCCAATAAAGCAACACTACGCCAAACGATAATCTCAACAATAATCTTAACAACAGTATAGTCTGAAAGCAATGTTTGTGTTTTTGACTGAAAGTTGATTGCAGACACATACTGACATCCACACTGAAGTACAACAGGCTATAGGAAATATAAATGTTATAATTCTGGCCCGAATAAATGTTATAATTCTGGCCTGAATTTTAATATTTTAGTTAATTTTATCTTGTTATATTTTCACAGTGCCCTATTGAAAACCACCTTGTGCGATATAGGCCATCTGTATAAAGAATTGTATTATTATTATTATTATTATTATAAAAACTCCTGAACACACAGAATGGCAGTAAAAAAATCATGATTTTAGTGTCTCTATCTGATCATGGAAATCGTCTGCAATAGCAACTGATTTTGCAGAATCCATAACACGTGCTTGGTGTTTCGCTCCTTCCAGATGAAACCTCAAAGCTGCTTTCCCTATGCTCCCTTATTTAAACTTTCAGCAGCACAGCTAACAATAGGCAGCACGTTTATCATCTTTGACACCTTGTAACCAATCTTATTACACAACGCCTACAAGCTAAATCAGAATTGAAAACACGCTCACCTCTGCCAGGCATTTCGATTCATGTTTAGATGAGTTTTCGTCCGATCACCCTAACTACCCATACAAGACGTACAAGATGGCTTCCACCTGATCACATAGTTAAGAGACTGATCCCAGAATGCACTTCACACAACACAGAATTCCACCCAGCATGTAACAGCACAGGATTAGACGCATATTTTCGAAAATTCTGTCCCTGATTTTAAAATCTGTGCTCAATGTTTTAACTTATCTTTGAATTACTTTGATATAATCCAATATTTTTTCCCATCTGGGCAAACATTCAAGGAGTTTTCAAGCACTTTCAGCAGAAATTCTTCTTTTCAAGGGCTTTTCAAGCACCCTTGAAATCTAAAATTAAATTCTAGGGGTTTTCAAGGACTTCAACGAGTAACACTATCCCTGACTGAGCGGACAGAAGCCACTCAACATTGGAGCTGGTTAAAAGCCGAAAACCACCTCACACAACTATACAAGGCACACTGTAGCCTGCGTAGCAAGCATTTCCATAAGGCGTTCAAGGCATTTTTCGTTTTTTAGCCGCGCAAAAATTGGGGCGAGCGCAAAAAAGGCACACTGTGTCCTTCAACGAGAGGGTGACATTGAATTCAAAATTTAAAAGTGAAAGTAAAAGATGTGTCAGTTAACCTTTCTATTCTGAATTTTCCTGTGTTTCTTTAACAAATTCTGATTTTAAGAAAATCACCATCTTTGAAGGAGCACAGTCCAAGTAATGAGCGGGCACAAGCCACTCAACATTGGAGCTGGTTAAAAGCGGAAAACCACTTTACACAACTATGCAATGCACACTGTGTCCTTCAGAGAGAGGGTGACATTGAATTCAAAATAAACAAGAAAAAGAAAAAGATTCGTCGATTGATTTTTCTATTCTCATTTTTTCTGTTCCGCTGTGACAAATTCTGATAAATAATCACCATCTTTGAATGAGCACAGTCCAAGTAATGAGCGGGTAGAAGCGACATTGTATTCAACGACTTTTGGCGCCAAAATGATAAAACTGCATAAATTTTCGTACCGCCAAATCTTCGTAAAATTATTCAAATCTTAAAATTGACACGTTTGGGCCATCTGTATTCTGTATTTCGTTTTAGGCTACTTTTCTCACATTAGTAAAGGTCATTTACTGTGTTTGGCGATATTTTGGACCACATTTATATTCAAATACAACAGAACCGCCGTTTGTAAACAATGAAATTTATAACTGACTGCAAATGGCGCTCGTTTCGAACACCCGAAAAACCATTCATCGAACTGTTTCATTTTACTCACAAGAAAAGCATTTTGAAAATGGGCATTTCGAGATTTTGGCGTGATAATTATGGGTTTAAGAGTTGAGATACAATTTGAACAAAGCACGTCTTAATGACATTCATGACTGCTGTCCTCTGTCAGAGCTAGTACTAAGTTTGCATTCACTCGTTTTGACTTAAAATTACCAAATAAAGTCACTTACCGCGTGCCTTATTGACGGGATTGCAGTAGCAGGACATCAGGCAATGCCAGAAACCAGAATGTACGCGGAATAAACGACAGGCACAAGAATCGAAAATCGCTTGAAGCATGTGCTCGTCTCATTGTGTGCTAGCGTGCGCACAGCACATCAAGAGCAGCGAGGTACCGCTGACCGCAATACCTGTCGGGCAGTAGTAGACAATCCTCGAACAATCCGCTCGTGAAAAAAGTAAAAAAAGAGGAAACTGTCATCTGCACTGACCATTAATATTTATTTCAATCCTTGCCGAAAAGAGAAATTATACATATGACACTCCCCTAAAATGTGGCGTAATCCAATGTCCGCCACTGCTAGTGCAACTTGCATTCAGCTTGTCTCACCGCTGCAACCCTTATTATCTTCCAGGCTTGTGGTAAATCTTTTGCGCATTAGCTGCTCACGAAAACAAATAATCAGAATGTCCCTCGTATTATATTGTATTTAATGACGGATTTTTTTTCCAGATCTTATAAAACGGTAGTTATTTTGAGCTATCCACCAGTCTAAACAGCAAACCTATCTTTTTAGCTACCTTGTACAATAAATTCTATTTGATTATAAGCTGATTTTGCAGCCCAGACGTCATATGTGGAGGTAATCTAGTCGTTTTAGTAAGTTCCCTGATCGATGCCCGACAAGAAAATGTAATTGGCATTTGGTGTTACTTTACACCTTGTTCGTACTTGACTTACACGATGCAGTGTTAAATTACATACCAGCGGTGTTAAATCCTGAAAAAACCTTGCAAGGTTTTTGCTACACAGCTTTAGTGTAAAAAAACACCAAGAAGGTGTTACATCCTGATTCGATTACACCATTTTGGTGTTATCTAACGCAAAATTGGTGTATTGTTGTAATTACACTCTGTCAGTGTCGTGGTAACACGAATATCGTGTAAATTTATACCACTCGCGGTGTTATTTAACACACTCGATTTTCCTGTGAAGTAAATATTGAAAGCCTTTATTGAATTTTTTTAAAGGCTTCATGTCGATGAGATCTGAAGTCCATATCTCTCAATATTATTTGCAATAACACGCCGTCGAGTAAAGTTCCGCTTTATGGGTTTGTGAAGTTCGTCTGCAAATTTCTGTTGCCAACTTATATTTTTACTCGACGGCTTTACACGTTTTTTGACTGAACACCAAGTTCGAGTTTACGTTTTGTGTTGATAATATTTCTAGAACCCCAATGTCCCCATTGCCTATGTTTGTAAGGAATTTGATCTAAAGCTGTAACCATTTTATGATCGGCTTTGTGTTTACATTCCTTATTATCACCACGAACAGAATAATCTATATCGTGTTGCATAGCAACAGCATCAAGTAGTCCTGTTGGTTGTTGATATATTTCAAGTATTTCTCCTGTATTTGGATCATATTTAAGTTGAGATTAATAATAATTAAATCCTGGAGGAACGAATCCTTTTTTTGGTTTAGGTAATTTCCCTATTGTCTTATGGATATCTATACCTGCGCCATCTAAATCTTTTCTATTAGTTTTATATTTTTTATTAGGTCTTATTTTGGTTGATAATTTATCTAATGCTTTTGATCCTGCTTCATGGATATATGGTTTTGCTTTTTCCATTCCATAATCGATAACTTTTTTCTGTAATTTTTTATTTCTTAAAGCTTCTGAACCATAATATCTTCCCATTTCTACTGATTTTTTAGCCAACCATGGAAGACCTTGATGATATAACATATCTACACCAACTTCTGCTATGTCTTTTCCAACACCTTTACCTTTTACAGCTTTTATTAAATCATTTTTATTTTTATCTTTTGATTTTGCCCGTAATGTATCACTCGCCCATGGTATAACTTTTTCAGTCATAAATGTTGTAGCTTTTTTTATACCAGATCTAAGACCAGTACCTGTTTGATTGGAATTTTTTATAAATGTTGATTTTTTATACCCACATTCATTACATATGGATTTTAATAAAGTTCTTCCATTTTTAGTTATTATTATATTTCCTGATTCTGGAATATTTTCATTTGCTTTCTTTGTTTTACACAATAGCTTTTCATATATTATACATTAGATTGATTTTATCTTCTTCTGTAATATTTTACATTATCAGTCACACCTTTTAAGGCTTGATTTCCTAGTAATTTAAAAGCTCCAGACCAAGAAGCTGTAGGATTTACAAACATTGCTGCACCTTCTGCTATTTTATGTGTTAGTGTTGGTTTTCTTCTATATAGTGCACCTCCTCTTTTTAGTCTTTTTGGTTGTTTTCTTTTTGTAGTTCTAAGTTTTCTCTTTACTGGTATATGCATATAAATATAAATTAGATTAATTAACCTATTCCAAACCATCATTCTCCTGCATAACTCTTTCTCTTTCCTTCTTTGATTTCTCTTTCACGTTTTCTATGTGTTCTATCTGCATTCCATTTTGCTACATCTTCAAGTTTTTTGTTCCTTTCCATACTATTTTAGGAAGTGCTGATATAACTTCAATAAAACCTTGACCAGTTTGATTTTTTACAAATCTAGTTTCAGTAATTCCACATTCAGCACAAGTACAAAAATGCATTAATCTTCCATTTTTAGCTGTTTTAGTTCCAGATGGTTCTACACATTCTGTTTGCTTTCTCTGTTTAACACAATATGATTTCATATATAATTATATTGGATAAAAATTAGTAACAAGTTTAGTATTCTGTATCGTCTATAAAATCTGACTCGTAAGAATCGTCACTATAGTTACTACGAGGTGAATCTGTTTCACATTCTATACAATTAGTACAAGACCAAGAATTATTATATTCATCACAAATATGATTTGTTGAACTGAAACAATATATGCAAAATTTTTTGACCATTTATAATATATAATAGTTTAGTTAAAATATTTAGTTATAAAGTTTTCATTGTAATTCATATCTGTCAAACCAAATAACTTTAAAATATCATAAAAATCTTTTCTTAATTTCCACTGATGAAGGACATAGATACAAAAATAACCACGTTATACGCTTTTTATATCTTGATATTGGGTTGTATTATATATTACATTCATTTTATCTTTTTCTGCTCTTTCAAATTCTTTGGGATAATGCATACTAAATGAGTCGAAATACCAGAGGGTATTTTTATTATCTGGCATACAGCATACCCAATGTGTACCTATTTTTCCTAAATCATCTAAATTTATTATACATGGAGAGTGTTTTTTAGGCATATATTCCTCTCTACTATAAATACCAGCAATTGGAATATCTAAATAATTACACCAGTTTGTTAAATCAAAGTTGGTTAATGGTTTATTTATACATTTTAGTTGTTTTTTTTTGGTACAGATAATCCATCACCATGCATATCTCCCCAGGTTCCATAAAATGGAGGTGGTCGTTTGAAAGGTATTAGATTTTGTTGGATAATATTACTACCTTGAATTATTGGTGCTTGTTTTTTTATTGGTCTTTGTGGAACGGCTAAACCCTGACCATGTGTAGAACCTGAACCTACTATTAATTTAGCCATTGGATCACCAGCTGCAGCAGATGCTGCATAATCTTTTTTCATTTTATTTCTAACTTTTTTTGGAACAGCTGCTTTATATAACATACCAAATAAATTTCCTCCAAGATTTATTACTTTTCTGACTTATGTCTTGCTGATTTGAATATTTGCACCTGTTCCATTTTTTTTGCTTTTTTTAAATGATTGATTTGTGTTTTTGTCAACAACAATTCATGGGGTCCTGTTAATTCATCATGACTCAATCTTATTGTTATTGCAGCATTATCATTTAAAGCTTTGCTTAGTTTTTTCATCTGTCCTTCAGATAGACTCAGTTTATATGGTAAATATTCTGTCATATTTTATATATAATATAAGTTAGATTAATTTAAGCTTTTATGAGTAGTTTGTTAGATTGAGTATATAGTTCAATCTCTTTCTCATGTAGAACAAGAGCGTTTAGTCTGTAGTTTGTAGCATTAGCACCTGAGAGTTCATATCTGAATGTTAGTGCAACAGTTGAATTTTTTGTCATCTTGATTTCTTAAAGGTCAAATAAACCAAAATTTCGACATTTTTCTTTCAATCCAATTTACTTGTTATGTGTTGATTTGGTATCAAATAAACATATTCTGAAGTTTCAAGTCAATTGGATTTAGGATCGCAGAGATAATGGCACGTCAAAAGTGCTACTTTTTGGCCTTCATAATCGTAGAGTGGTCGGGAAAGTTGTCGGTAAATTGTCGGAAACAACACTAGTGACGTCACTGTTGGCGAGCTGGAAAATTGCGGGGATTCGAAGTGTGAGGACTTAGCGGAAAATCATGGTGTTTTGTGCTGCTATAAGAGTAAAGTAAGTAATTTTAAGTTTCTAGAAGATCCAGAACTGCCTCAAGAATGGCTCAAAGAATGAAAGGAGGATCGTTTCAACCCACAAAACACTGATTCACGTGTCGGTGCAAACCAGTTTACACCATAGGTAACCAAAGCGATTCGATCGAAAATAATCGGCGGTTTTCCATGGAAAATACCTAAAAATCCAAATAAAGTTTGAAGAACCTTACCTGTTATGTGTTTGCTGTGTTTTTGCCGGTTTTCCGAGCTTGTGGAGGTTGTTTTGAGCGGTAACTTACAGCGGTATAAACCATCCATGTCCGCCCAAGAACGGAGCAACTTCACACGGGAATTCCAATTGCGTGTTCAGCATTTGCCCAACGGAGAAATTTAGAGGTAAGAATTTTGCATTTTGTTCAATATAACTAAGACTAGCTTGTATCTTCTGATGGTTGTTAGCTCTTTCAGTTAGTTTATTTGAGAATTATAAGTCATAGCAGTTACTAAGCATTAACAATAACCTCGGGGTTTTGGCGCATAAATTAGGCTTCAATAATTATAAACAAACGTAAGCTAAAATTTCGAGCTCTGAATGTAATATTTTTCACACACTAAAATATTTTAGTATTATCGCTTTCATACGGCTGCAGGCCCTTCTCAAGCCTGTCACAAGCCAAAAGTCAAGACAACCAACAACATAAACCCAGATTTAATAAACTGGCCTAGTTTCTAAGTGTTGTGGCTTTTCACTGGCAAGCAGGTCCCGGGGGGGGGTGGTACTCCGGATTTCAAGTGACGGGGATAATCGAAGGATTTTTTTAGGGGGGGGTTGAAATTTTCCATAGCGGGATGTTTTTGGGTAGGAAAATTTGGCAAGTATTTTTTTTGGGTGGCTTGATTTAAGTAGAGATTTTTTGGGTATTCAAAACAATCTGAAGAATTGTGGTAGTGCCTGTGTATCCTGGCCGCGTAGTTCTGTGAATATTAAGTACTGACAACCAAACTTGTTTTGCAGTTGTTTTAATTATATTTAACGATGGTGTCACATTACATTGCATCTGTTTCATAAAACCGGCTATACAATAGTCTGCAAAGTGTCCCGGGTGTATTTCACAAGTCTTCAATTCATTCAACTGATTTCTCATCCATCGTGTTTATCACCTGGCTTTATCCTCACTGGAATTCCCTTTTGCTGTAGTGAATTCTTGATATCTTTCGCTTGTGACTTGTGGGTTAATCCTTTCTGGAAATTTTTGAGGCTCGAAAATTTGGCATGGGATTTTGGGGGGTTAAGTTCTGGTCCAGGGGTTTTTTGGGTTCCTTGGAGGCCCTAGAGATTTTTTTGGGTTTTGATTTTTGCCCCCATTCGACCATCCTCGTCACTTGAAATCCGGAGTACCCACCTGGGAAGCAGGTGTTCCAGGCTGTTCCATGTTCATGATTTTTAGGGGAGGCAGAAATGACATCATATCAAGACGAACATGTCCCTATCAAGTTTATGACAGGTGTATCACTTAATATAATTATGGGGTCCACCCTTCGTACAGCTGCTATCTAAATATCAAGACATCTTATCTTTGGTGATCACTTTCTTTATTCTCATCACTTGATTGTTTGAACAAAAATTGATAATGTAAAGAGAAATTTCATTTTCGTCACTGTTAGGGCTTAAAGGGTTAAGCTAAAATTTGAAAGTTTGTTTTGCTTTCAACTAACAATGATATTACTTATATGTTGTACTGGTAG
Source organism: Siderastrea siderea (assembly GCA_964030785.1). NCBI lineage: Eukaryota > Metazoa > Cnidaria > Anthozoa > Scleractinia > Rhizangiidae > Siderastrea > Siderastrea siderea. Next base: position 37,116,333 of record OZ034970.1, read on the forward strand.
TACAACTGATTGTAAACCCAATACTTGTTAAACCATATACATCAAAGGAGTCATAAAGTGCACAAGGTTGCTAAGAACTTAACAAGGTATACTGTTTATGTAATCATGTTCATTCATGTAATAAGGGTTTTTGTTATTGTCATTTCATTATTGTTCCTTGATCTTTTACTACTTTTAAGTCACCTTTTGTCAAATATCTTAGTATTTAGCACACAACCTCATAAGCATTGCAACATCTCATCATGTATTAATGAAGGATCTTTTCTCATGAACACAATTTATAGGTGATTCATTGGTGATGCTATCAGATATCTCATGGAAAGTGTTGATGAATCTTCAAGTGAAAACAACATAATAGTTGATGGTACTATTGACTTTTCGGCTTCTCCCCACAATGTCAACAAAAAAGCTTATAAATTCAAAATGGGGAAAGACGCTCAAAATGAGTATTCTTCTCGCATTGGCTTTAACATGTTCAAACTTCCAGAAGGCGAGTACACTTAAGCCATTAAATTTTTCTCCCCAAGCACAACAAATTTGTCAGTGAGTGTCGTTTCCACTTCACTAAATATTGGTCAACAATCAACCAAGCTGTTTGTTAATTACAGCAGATCGATTGTTCACTTACATAAGTGGGACATAACTCCTCCCGAATACATCTACATTGACATGCATTGTCAGGGCACTGCAAGTAGCTCCACTCAAGGAGTTGGTTATTTGATTGTATATGGAGTCAGAGGATCGCAGAGTAATGTAGACTCGGATGTGTATGATACGGCATACGTTGTAGAAAATGGTAAAATGGTAATACAAACAGATTTGGATATGAATGGGTACAGATTGTTGAATTCAGTTCATCACATGCATGGCAGTTTAAATACAAAGAATGGTAAAACATTCTCATTAAACGGTTGTGACAAAATAATAATTCCAAACGGTAGTCATATATTTAGAATAAAAGCTATGTTTTTTAAACTAAATTTGAGTTATCCAGCAATATCTTTGAAACTTAACCACGGTTTCATGTTAAATCAAATATATAACGTTCATCATCTCAAACTACTCAATTACAAACAATCAATGCAACTTTAAAATTACAATTCGGTCATATGTCTACGGATTTAGTTAATAATATTAGTAATGAAGAAATTTTACTATTTATTGAATATAGAACACCATAATTGTGAATATATAATATAATGAAACATAATATAATAAGCTTCAATCATATAAGTGAAAAGCTAACACCAGAAGAGGTAGAAAAATATAAGAAATTGTATGAAAATTATCATAGGCTTTTCACATGTTACAGATGGAAATATAAAAGTATAAAAAGGTAAAACTTGCTTTAGAAATGACTAGTTTAGGTTTAACCACAATTGGTATAGTTGTAGGAGCAATTACAGTTAATCCAATTATTTTAGGATCTATAGCTGGACCTCTTATATTAATGCAAGCATATCTTACTAAAACAGATATGTCAAATAAAGTGAACCAATGTAAGTTTGCATATGCAAGTTACCAAAAAACATTAACAGAGATAAGAACATATCTTAGAGGCGCATCTTATGATGAAGCTGTTTTTATCTCCAATATGAAGTTATAGATGACACAGTAATAGATATGTGCCCTCCAGTTATAAATTTGTATCAAAAATATAATGAAAAATATACGATTCAATAAATAATCAACAACATTCCATTTTTATAATCTTTTCAATCTTATCCCTATGCAAATTATAAAATTCATTTACAAAATCCACATAATACCTTAATGTTCTCTTATTCTTTGTAATAGGAATTTTGGAACTATTCTTTTTATCACCTAATATTTTCAAACTAGAGGATATCAAATAATTCATAGATATAAGCCGTTTTCTTTGAGACGTCAAATCTAGTGAATCATTCAGTAATTCTAAAATTCTAAATATTTTTCCATAATTACTATAAGATATATCAATTTTACAATCTTTTTTAAATTTCCAAATTACATTTTCTTTATGATATTTTCTAATATAGTGACTTTTTTATGATACAAATGTCTGTTTTCATAAAAATCGATAAACGGCCTAACATAATCATAAGGAAACATTTGGCCACATCTTATGCAAACTTTTTCATCATCTATAGTTTTTATAATTTTCATATTTTCACAACATTTTTCATATTTTTTATTGTTTGAATATCACCTATAATTTCATTACAAAACGGGCAATTCAATAACCCATCATCTTCATATAAAACTTTATGAATATCTTTATCACACATACTATATAGTAAGATTTTATTTTTAAATAATTTACGATTTAAAGAAATTATCCAAACTATATATATATAAAATGGTAAATTTATTTGATGACAAAGAATTATTAGTTATAGAAACAGAAATAAAAACATTTTATTTAAGGAAAGGTTTAGGAGATGAAGCATGGAGAATTTCATCTTATAAAGCTAAGGTCAGTATTGGTTTTTTGCAGATGAATTAGCACGTGCTTTTCAGATAGCTAATGTAATGTCTATGAGAAAATGGGCTGGAGAAGAAAATATAGATTTAAAAATGATTAAATTACCTGGAGATATATGTTTGGCAGAATATGCATTAATTAATGAAGAAGGATTTGTAAATTTATTAGAACATATTAATAGGCAAAGTAGATACATTTTTGATTTTACAGAAATTAATACAATTATAGATAGATATAATGAAAAGATGATTTTAGAGTATTATAAAAGAATTGCCATGACAAATAGATCCAAATATGTCAGGTGGTGAAGATTCAAATTCTGATATTTTTGATGAAAATTTTGATATCGATAGAGAAGCAAAAATAGATGAAATTATAATGAGATTAGATAGTCATAATGAAAGGATTAATAAATTAATAGAAATGTTAAAACCAAATAAAAGTAATAATTTAGATACAATAGATGAAGATGATGAAGATAAAGGTCGTTTGAAAGTTACCATTTAAAGAGGTTATCCAAACTATATATAAATGTGTTATCCAAACTATATATAAATTTGAAAATTCTGAATTAAACCTCAAATTAACTGGATATATAGGTGTAAAACAAAATGCATGGTTTAGAGGTCAAGCAGTTAGATACAATGTTGATGAAAATGATAGAAAAACCTACCCCGTAAAGTTTATGGGTCAGCTTAGAAATGCAACTTTTATAAATGAATCAGGATTATACTAACTTATTTTATCATCAAAAAAAGAAGAAGCTAAAAAATTCAGAAGATGGGTTACAAGTGAAGTACTTCCATCAATTAGAAAATATGGACAATATAAATTATTCAATAATCCTAATTCAAAACAATTTAAAATAGAAAATGAAACTGATTTACATATAAAAGTAACAGAATTTATCAGAAAAATGTATCCTCGTTGTGTCACTGTATCACCAATGGGAGAATTACAAGACACATCTAACAAAAGAATACAATGTTATAGAAACGGATATATGAAAGGATCACCAGATCTTCTAATTTTAAATTTACATAATAAATATACTGCATTCTGTATTGAGTTTAAAAATCCAAGTAATTATTATAGAGTAGATCCAAAGCAGTATGAAATGTTGGAATTATTCAAAATGCAAAATTATAAAATCCTATTATGTAATGATTATGACATAATTATAAAAGAAATCGTAGAACATTTCCAAGGTGTTAGACTAAAATTTCCATATTGTTCTAATAAATTAAAAAATAAAGAAATATTAAAAATACATCTTATAAAGTTCCATAAAATACAAAAAGACTAATAGTTAATCTGGTTGTGTAAAACAACGAAAAACACCAGATGGTGAAAATATTTGGACTCTACATATATAGATCATATAAAAAGATATAGTTTTATTTTAAATTTCTTTTACGCCTAATATTAGCAGATTTTTTTATAATTATCTGGTAATTCATCTTTATTTATAAATTCAAATTTGTAAGAACATCCATCTTTTTATTATTAATATGAAGACAAACCATTGAAACTACCCCAGCATTAATACCAAGATGTTGTTGAATTGCATACATACTACTAAAATATAAGATTTCACCATTCTCTATATTAATAGCTTTAACAGCTTTTTTGTTTTCATAACTTTTAGCCGCAAATGTATAATCACGATTTTCAGCTGATTTTTTGCAATTTTCCTGTTGTGTTATAATCTGTAAATTACATAATCTATTATCATCTTTATCATCATTTACATGATCAATAACTTTACCCTTCGGAATTATACCATAAAAACACCCCCATATAAATTTAATATATAGATTTAGCCAAGCCTAAAAGCGGAGCCGCGAAGGAATAAACTGGTGTTCGTTTCTCAAAAATAGTCCTGAAACTTTTCGGTCTGAAATACATTTCGGGGCTTTTTTTGGCTCGCTCGCTTTCGAAAAGTGTTTCTCAAAAAGCCTGAGAGTGTTCCGAATTGTCCTTCAATATTTTGGGGAACTGTTCTGTAAAACCAAGCTCGAAAGGTCGTTCTAGAGGCTGAGCACAGCTTGATTATTTTACTCACGAGCCGTCTAGCTTGGTGTTTGCAATGTTTCCATGTCCTGTCATTAACTGTGAAGGCTTGTCAAATCTCCTTGGTTTATTGGCTGTTCGCTTGAATGAACTTGAAACGGCGCTCATTTACAAAAACAAAATAAAAATTATTCGACTGTTTAAATGGGTTACCATCATCGCATTCGGATGTTAACAAATAACATGAACTGCCACTAACTAAAAATATTAGTCTGGTCAAAAATTTATACTGACATTTCACCGGCATTTTACTGGGATTACCCGAAATAAAGGATCTGGGGAGCTTCAAAGCACTTGTAATAAACTTATCGAAGAAATGTCGCGTAGGTTTTAGCAGCCGCGAAAAAATTCAAGCACTTTGAGGAACACACATTACTTACGGGATAAAATAGCTTTAAACTCAAAACTGCTTCGCTTATATTTCGTTCTCTAACTTGAGACCATCGAGATTGAAAACAAACGAACAAACACCGTCCAAACATTCTTAACTCTGTTGCATAAGTTTTGCGGCTGCAAATTGTCTGAAATTCGAGCGCTTTAAAAAATGCACCGAACTGTTTTTGGAAGCTTTTCGGGCATAATAGGTTTAAACCGACAACTGCTTCGCTTATAGTTTTTCAAATAACTGTTATATTTCGTTCTCTAACTAGAGACAGTCAAGATTCAAAACAAAGAAACGCCAAACACGCTTTAATTAAATTGTTATTATGCCGGCATAAGTTTTGCGGATGCGAAGTCAAGCCTATATAAAGTTAGGCGCTTTGAGGAACGCACAAAACTGTTTTCGGAAGCTTTTCGGATAAAATAGCCTTAAACCAACAACTGCTTCGCTTAAAAGATAATTACTATTGAAAACTTCTAGGACAAGAAAATCGACAGTTGCAAAAAGAGATGGACCGGACGGTGAAAATTGAAAGCAAAGCTTGTGCAGTTGTCTTGCGGCTGTGCTTAGACCTACTGTTATGAATAAACAAACACAAAATAATGGACAGAGAAATCATTTTTGAAAAATATTTATTCGAAAACCCCTAAGTTTATACTTAAATGCAATTCGCGTTACACTTCCAAAATCGTAGGTCGGTCCACGCGAGTGAAATCGGCTCAGCTGTCACAAATCTGAGCGCGTTTTCTAATAATTTTTTAAAGTCAAAAGTAAATAACACATTTCTAATGGCATAAATCACATTTACATTTCAAAACGTAATTTCTTTCATCGTAATACTCGAAATCATGTACCTTAGACCTTTTAAAAACTTCACTTACTCGGTTGTGTTTCAGAACAGGGCAAACTCTCCGCCGTGAGGAAAACAAAGCGATGAAGTCCTTTGAATGCAGCTTTCGTAACTTGAACTTTTCGCCTTCTACCAGTATTCTTTTGAACTTTTTCTTTCCATTTATATATATTAGATGTTTTTTTGTCAAGTATAAAACTTCAGTACTCTCGAGCAATCGTTAAATGCTAAAGAAGCTTAAGCTTTTAAAGAAACCTCTTTTTCAAAAGCGACGATGGTCATGCGATTTCCCGCCAAGAAAAATGCCCGTTGCCCTAAAGGACCGTGCGATTTCCCGCCAAGAAAAGATGGCATTCTCTGCCCCCGTCGGGTTGTCTTGGGACTCCCCTCCCCCTCCCACAGAGTGTGCGGACGGACGGACGTACGGACGGACGGTCACGTGACTATTACGTCACAACCAAAATTTCTCGGATTGATAGGTTACCATATTTCCTTAGCAATGGAGCTCCACTGGCGGGCTTTGCCCGCAGGCTCCGCTATGAAAATACATAGGTTTTTGTTTTCCTTCATATCTTCTAACCATACATGAACGATAACCATCATTAGACATTTGACCTTTCATAGGATCTCTTTTAGTGATATGAATTATTTCACCATTCTTAGAACCAGCATATAGATCATAAATTGGATGAACTTTATAAACACAATTATTCAATATAACTCTCATATAATTTAAATAAAGTCTCATCGCTTTAAACCGATTTATATAGGCTTCTAAATGACCATTTTTATTAAAAAAGAGGGTCAACTTAGAGCAAAATCCTAGTTTAGAGCCTCCATCTCAGCTAGAATAGCCTAATTTTAAGGAAAAAATTTGATTTAAAGAGATGCCAATTGTAATAAATATAGATGAGTAACAAAATGAACGCACTTAGTAACGATATTATCTATACTAATAGGATAGAGAAGATGCTTAATAAAAATCAAAGAAATGAATTAGTCAGAAATTTGTTAAAAAATATAACTGGTGAAGAATTAATGCAACTTGTCAAAACTAGAGAGCAGATTCGAACGCCAATGCCTGCACCCAGGCGAACCACTAATGTATCTACTCTTAATAATAGTTTAGATAAAACTACACCTCGAAGACGACCAATACCAACTCCAAGAAGATCTGTAAAAGAATTAGTAAAACAATATGAAGAAAATATTATTCAATCACCTATTCAATTCAGAGATAAACCAATTCCAGCTCCACGAACTAAAAAACGAAAAAACCAATTCCAGCTCCACGAACTAGAAAACGAGATTTCACTTAAAAAAACCAGGTGCTGCTAAAAGAACAATTATTTCACAAACTGAAAAAGCATTAAAGGGTTACACAAAATCTTACGAAATTGAAGTAAGAGATGAAATGGATCCATTAAAGCAACTCAACATAACTAAAAGAGGAGTAGAATATGAATTGAAAAAACAATTGGAACAACTTAAAGGTTAGAAATTTGTATTAACTCTAAAAGTTACTTTTGAAAAAATAGAACAAAAAGATGAAACAATAACAAAAACAGCTTACTTCAACAGTCATCCTCAAATAATTTTAAATGAAAAAGATATAGACCTAAGTCAAGCAAATGAGGAAATATTAAACAAGATAGCTGTTTGGATCTCTGAAGGTAGTGGTTGGGTTATCAGATCAATTGATGCTGAATATCTTAATATAGTAAAATATGAACCCCTAAAAGGTTCTTCATATATAGAACTACCTACCTTTCTAAAAAATTCAAGCAAAGGACTTATCAACTTAAAAAGTAGAGACAACAAATGTTTTATGTGGTGTCATATTAGACATTTAAATCCACAAGCAAACGATCCACAAAGAATTAAAACTGTTTCAAATGTAGATTACACAGGTATTGAATTTCCAGTAACTTCAAAACAATACAACAAAATTGAAAAACAAAACAATATTAACGTAAACGTTTTTAGTCTTGAAAAACAAGATATATTTCCAATCTATGTTACTAAAGAAAATTATGATAATACTATGAACTTGTTACTAATTACAGAAGAAGAGAAACAACATTATGTACTTATTAAAGATTTCGACAAATTAATGTATAAAAAAAACAAAACATCAACATCGAAAATATTTTTGCATGCATTGTTTACAGTGTTTTTCTTCAGAAAATGTGTTAAATAATCATAAGACAAATTGTGTTGCAATTAATGGTACCCAAGCTATTAAGATGCCGGAAAAAGGTGAAAGTATATTAAAATTCAACAATCACCACAAACAGCTACCACAACCTTTTGTTATTTACGCAGATTTTGAAGCTATCACAGAAAAAAATACAAACATGTCAACCTGACAATAGTAAATCATTTATAGAAGCTTACCAGAAACATACAGACTGTGGATATTCTTATAAAGTAGTCTGCTGCTATGATAATAAATATAGTAAGCCACTTCAATTATATAGAGGTGAAAACGCTGTTTATAAATTTATGGAAAGTATGTTGGATGAAGTAAGTTGGTGTAAAAAACAGTTCAAAAAAATTTCAATAAGCCTTTAAAAATGACAAATGAAGATGAGCAAAATTTAAAAAAATCTACTAAATGTCATATTTGTGGTAAAAAATTTACTAATGAAGATGTAAAAGTCAGGGATCATTGTCATATTACCGGTTCATATAAAGGTTCAGCACATGATGACTGCAATTTAAAACTTCGAATTAAACCGGAAAATATTAAAATACCTGTTATTTTTCACAACTTAAGAGAATATGATAGTCACTTTATTATGCAACAGATTGGAAAGATAGCAAAAAGAGGTCAAAATGAAATGAACATTAATGTAATTCCAAATAATATGGAGAAATATATGGCATTCATGGTAGGAAGACATTTGACTTTTTAGACAGTTTCCAATTTATGAGCTCAAGTCTAGACAAACTTGTATCAAATCTACCAGATGATGGATTTCAGTTTACAACTCAATTTTTCAAAAAAGAACAAGAAATAAAACTTATGAAAAAGAAAGGTATATACCCATATGATTACATGGATAGTTTCGAAAAATTCGATGACACAGAATTACCAAGTAAAAATGACTTCTACAGCATACTAAATAAAGAGCATATTACAGATGAGCAATATCAACATGCTCAAAATGTCTGGAAAACTTTCAAATTAAAATCGATGGGTGATTATCACAATCTGTACTTAGGAACTGATGTATTACCATTAGCTGATGTTTTTGAAAATTTTAGAAGAACATGCTTACAGTACTACAAATTAGATCCATGTAACTATTTCACATCTCCGGGACTATCTTGGGATGCAATGTTGAAAATGACTAATATAAAACTAGAACTGATGACTGATACCGATATGTTCCAATTTATTGAAAAAGGTCTAAGAGGTGGAATGTCCTATATTGTTAACAGATATGCAAAAGCAAATAATAAATACATGAAAAATTACGTTGAAAATGAGCCAACAAAATATATCATGTATTTAGACGCTAATAATCTGTATGGCTGGGCTATGAGTCAGTATCTACCGACAGGAGGATTTCAATGGTTAACTGAAGAAAAAATCAACGAACTGAACCTGTCTGAATACAAAAATGATAGCTCAAAAGGAATTATCCTTGAAGTAGACTTAGAATATCCAGAAAAATTACATAATCATCACAATGACTATCCGCTTGCAGCAGAAAAAATTAAAGTAGCAAAAAGTATGTTGTCACCATATGGTGAAAACATTAGAGAAAAATATAATATCAGTATAGGTCAAGTTCATAAACTAATACCAACATTATCTAACAAAGAAAAATATGTAGTACACTATAGAAATTTACAACTATACCAAGATCTCGGATTGAAAATCAAATAAATTCACAGAGTTTTAGAATTCAATCAGTCGTCTTGGTTAAAGGAGTATATAGACTTCAATACACAGAAAAGAACTAATGGAAAAAATAGTTTTCAAAAGATTTCTTCAAGCCAATGAATAACTCAGTTTTCGGAAAGACTATGGAAAATATCCGAAAGCGTGTAGATGTTAGACTTGTAACAAATAAAAAAACTAAACAAATTAGTTTCCAAGTTAACATATGTAAGTAGTAAAATTTTCAGTGAAGATTTGGTGGCTGTTCATAAAATAAAAGAAAAGCCAACACTAAATCGACCTGCTTACATTGGTATGTGTATTCTAGATCTATCAAAAACTTTAATGTATAATTTCCACTACAATTATATTAAAAAAAATTATGGAAAAAATGCTAAGCTACTTTTCACAGATACAAATAGTCTAAGTTATGAAGTCGAAACCGCTGATGCGTATAAAGATTTTTATGCTGATAAAAATAAATTCGATTTTAGTGATTATCCAGAAGACAGCGCATTCTTTAATATGGAGAACAAAAAAGTAATCGGTAAATTTAAAGATGAAGCTTGTGGAACTCCAATCAAAGAATTCGTTGGATTGAGAAGTAAAATGTACTCATATATAAAAGATAATGATAAAGAAGCTAGAACAGCAAAAGGAATAAAAAAAGTTGTAATAAATAAAGAGATGAAACATGAGGATTATAAAGATACTTTATTCAATAATGAGCAGATATATCATCAAATGAAAACTATCAGATCTGTCAATCATCAACTTAGAAGCTACGATCTTAATAAAATATCTCTGAGTTGTTTTCATGATAAAAGATATACCCATCAAAATGGAAAAACCTCATTTGCCTACGGACATAAAAATATGTAAGAGAGAGCCTGGTAGAAGAGCCATATTATAAGAAGTACTTGGTGGAATCAGCGAGAGAGCGTGGAAGAAAAGCCATACAATAGAAGAGTTTAGATATTCCATGAGCTGGTGCCGCCAAGTACTACACTACTGATTGAAACCCTTCAAAGAGTTTCAGTAAGGACCCAGTAAGTTTTAATGAGCGGGTGAATACATGTTAATTTGGTAAGTAGCGTTGCAAAACGTTAGCTTACCATCAAAAAGCTTAAGCTGCCGCTTGACTCTGAATCTGAGGAAATTACTGTACCACCTACAACAAAAGCGATTTCAGCTTATTTTAATATTTTTCTTTTGCCTTCATAAATCAAGATTTCAAGCATATGAACCCAAGTAACAAGCAAACTTTGCGATTTTCTAGCTTACTTCCGCTATGTTCGTGAAAGTTAAACGCAGAAAAGACGTCATGATTGACCACGTGACCATTGTCGCGGCAAAACGAGCCAACTGAAGGAAGATTTCACATGCACAGTACCCCTTGTCCCACAGTTTATTTACAGTCAAACCGGATGTTCTTTTCCGGGAAACTTTGCGAACTTCCGCCGCAACATTGGTATTTTAATGGACAACTTGCGTGGAGCAATTTGCAACCAACAACTTGCTCGCTTCAGTTGCGTATTTGTGTTGTGTCACTTGAAAATTGCCTCGCCAGTTTCCTCGGCAAATTCCACTCCTTCTTAAATTGAAACTTTAACTTGGAATATTACCCAGATGGTGAAATTAGAGTTCTGTCATGCGAACGACAACGTGAGGCAAAATTATTTGATACAGCAACGACAAATTTTAATAAACAAAACAGCAAATTAAAACCACAACATATTCTCCACAAAAGTTACTTTATCACAACAGCGAATCTCATAGCTTTTCACTGAACAAACTAATTTTTCAGTCAGTTTTTTCTATCACGAAAAAATTATTTTTATAATATTCTGAACAACATTTCTAATTTTACAAACTTTAAGAGGAATTTGAAGAGAAATCTACACAAATAAACTCGCCACTGAGGCGAACAACTTCAAACCTTATTCCTGTCATTCAGTTCACAAAATTACTCTTACATCTGCGTTATCGCAGCAACTAACCTCGCTACTTCCTCGCGGTGTAGCTTTCGCAAACAAATTTGCGAACTGAAGCGAGCAAGTGGTTCGCAGCGGTTGCAAATTGCTCTGAGCAAGTTATCAATCAAAATACCAATGTTGCGGCGGAAAAGAACATCCGGTTTGACTGTAAAAGGATTTTCCGTTGTAAACCAACAGATACTTTTTCGACCAAAAGGAATCTATTCACAAATAAATCGCAAAAAATAAATGGAAAGAAAAGACACCCCAACCCCGACCCCGACCCCGACCCCGACCCCGGCCCCGGCCCCGGCCCCGGCCCCGGCCCGACCCCGAGTCGGCGTTTTACTGACACTCTTAATAAACCAATGCGAAGACTTATACAAGTTTATTTCAAGACTTGAAGTTGAATATCAGTCTATGAAGACGTAATCTGCTGGGATATTTTTCAAACGCGGCCACAATTACAGTTGGTTTATTATCGGCTACCGGATTCTATTATTTATTTTGTTCATAATACTCTCACCCCTTGGGTTTCTTTCGTCGCCTCGATCTTATTATAAACCATTATACAGAAGTAATAGTTTCCCCCAAAAATCTGTGAAGAGTTACACTGCTATTTGGTTTATTTTATGCCTCGTTTTGTTTTGCAAAAGCCGTATTCGTACGGATCGAGTTGTTAGCGCCTGGTATTTCGCCTCTTGACCTCTTTCGTCTTCAGGAAATTGTCATTGCAAAATTCGGGGTGAATATACACGATGTTTCCATTCGAGCGATTATCAAAGAATTATCCACCCATTTCGCCGAGGATAAACAAATTATTTATCTTGCTCATCGGCTACCAATTTTGCCAGTAATGCGCGAAAGCACGTTCGAAGCACGTCCCTTTTGGTCTGGCAAGTGAGCCAATCAAGTGCCTCCATCGGCACCCCTTGGGATTTGTGATTGACAGGCTGAACAACTCAGCCTCAGTCTTATAAGGGGCTGTTCACATGATACCAGAATGAGTTTCATTCTGGAATGAGTTTCCTTCCAGAATGAATTTCGTACTGCATTCACATGACAAGATCGACCGGCTCAGCCACCTTGAAAAGGACCGTTTTGTCTGCCATCTTGAAAAGGATACGCGTGCGCCACTCGCCCCAGACTACACGGTTTGCGTTTTCATCACGGAACGGAGTTCGTTTTCAGTTTACATGATACCAGAATGAAATGTCATGCCAGAACGAGAATTTCATTCGGATTGAAAACCGGAGTGAAATCATTCCGGAATGACTTGTGTGGTAACGAAATTTCGTCTCGGTATCATGTAAACAGATGCAGAGAAATATATGGGGATGGAATGAACTCGTTCTGGAATGAAAGTCATTCCGGTATCATGTGAACGGCCCCTTATAGATTCGTTCCGTGTTTAAAGCGGCCTTCACACGTCAAACGAATGTTGGCCAACGTGTGTTGGCAAATTCAAATTGGTGTGTGTGTGAACGACACAACAACATGTTGGCAAACTGTTGGCGAAAAGTTGGCGAGAATAGAGACAAACTCTATTTTTCGCCAACAGTTTGCCAACACATTGTTGTATCGTTCACACATACCAATTTGAGTTTGCCAACACGAGTTTTCCAAAATTAGTTTGACGTGTGAAGGGTGCCTTAGAGTACATGTCAGTCAAGAATTAAAGATAATCGCAAAATTGTGGACACAGCCAAAAATTCGATTTTACTCATACTTTGGAATAGAGCCAAATTGCAATATTGGAAGAACGAAAATTTTATCAATTTCAATTTCATAGCGTTGTCAGGCGTGTAAATACTCAGACTTGTACCCAGTCGCTATTTGAGTGTTGGGAAAAGGGAGAGAAGATTGGATTCTATTGGCGCGCGGGGTGACGTGCATGCGCGCCTCAATAGAATCCAATCTGCTCTCCCTTTCCCCCAGAATCATTCATAGCAACTGGGTACGAGTCTGGTAAAGACTGGTTTCCACAGGATCGCTACGATCGCTACCCAAACAGTTGAGCGGTCGTTGCGACTTTGATCGCTGAGCAGTTTCCATGTAGGCTGGTTTCCATATGATTGTTATGATCGCTACCATTGCTAAAAAGTGGTTTCCACATGATCGCTTCAATTGCCGAACGTTTTTTTCCAGCTATCGTAGCGATTATATGCAAACCAGCCTCAAGTTGAGAATCAGCTGCAAATCTTTCTGCGCGATAACTTTGTGGTTCGTTGATGATAGAAAGAAGCTACGTAGGCTGTTGGAGTTCGAGCTGATGGATTTCTCGCTGCCAACGCATATCTAAAGAGATTTAGTGCAGTAACAACAACAAAGTGGTGGTAACTGTGCATAAAATTGTAGACGATGAATTTATGAGACGTTCTACGGTATTTTGTACAGTATTATTCGATGGCATTTCGCTTTGTCGTCAATGGAAGCTTGTTGTCTAAGTTTAATTTCTTCTAAGGTCGCAGTTATATCTACTGCGACACCCAACGAGAAAATTTTAGCGAAATACTTCAAATTTTATTTATGTCATGGAGGCGAGCTGGAAAGAGACTATTTACGGCCTTGTACCTCTCTCCTCCGCAGAGGCCTCCTACATCGTTCCCCGCGCTCCCGTTTTCTCGCGCTCCCGTATTTTTCTTTCACTGGTGTTTACCAACAAGAGTCTCTGGGGAGGAGAGAGACCTTGTACATAATAACCGCTAGCTGATTAGCAAGCCTTTGCTCAAGTGTCTCCCAACCAAGGTCATGTAGTAAACTAGAAGATGGAGTCGCATAATCAGAGTTAGTAATTATGCGAGCAGCCCTATTTTGTAGCTTTTGTAATCTATCAGATTGACATTTACCAGTGAAACCCCATACAGGGCTACAATAGCCAAAGTATGGGACAATAAGAGCGTATATGTTTATTAAGGTATCCCGAGGTACTAAAGCCCTGACCCACTTCAAAACTGCCAGGCCACCGACACTTTTTATTATACATATTATATAATAGATGGATCTAAAGACTAACATTGTGAGCTGAAACGACCTCTGTAAGTATTGTCCAACTACCTCCCAAAGTTCAGTGTCGCCTGCATGTTCTTTCTGTTTTTACCACCTTTTCCCTTAAAAACTGAGTAAGAAACACTAACTGCGGCAATTCAAAGGCTCCTATATGAGATAACGCAGCTCGTGAGGACGAAATGATCTTAATAAATAGTCTGCGTAGATATATTTCAGTTAAATTTTTAAAACTTTTTGTTCTTATTATGAATAATTTCAAAACGTTTTCAAGATATTTGAATAACTTGCCTTTTGCTAAATCGCAATTTGGTAATATAGTTGACTCCCGGTAACTCGAACCTCCTGTGAACTCGAAATGAATGTTTTTTTTCCCCTCAGGTCGTTTCTTTATAATTTTACACTCGGTAACTCGAAGTCACGATAACTCTGACTTCTTTTTTATTCCCCTCGAAGGTTCGAGTTATCGGGAGACAACTGTAAATGCTTTCTGGTGCTTTTGTTCCACTGATTTGTATATAGGCAGTTTCTTGACAAAACTTATTAATCGTCAGTGCATTAGTTCAGTGGCAAGTTAATCACTTAAGAAGCGGGAATGCCGAAGATCTCGTGAACATAGGGAATCTACACCACAGTTCACAAAATAACCACAGGAATGTGCTCAGGAATACGCTCGTTGCTATCGCAACCACGACATAAAAACTTCTAACTTAAGGAATGTTTTGTTGCGAAAATACCAAAGATCCCAAAGAAACGAAAGAGCAGAAACTTAAAACTATCCTTGGTCGTTTCTCAAGAGGTTTTCTGGTGAAATCTGTTACGTACAGCGAGCATTCTTGGCATTTGAGGACGTAAGGAGCACTTTCCAGAGAGTCAAAGAGAGGCTGTAGGTGCGCTTACAGAAATAACCGTCCCACGGATGAGATCTCATGGTTGTTGAATAATTAGTTCTGTATTTTCTCTACAAGCTAATGAATTCTTGCACTCAAAAGGTAAATACTTCAACACAAAATTCCATTTTTAATGACATCGCCAAAACCAATTATTTCATGAATTATTTCGTTAGGCGATACAATAATATTGTGCAAACAAAACAGGCAATCGGCAGATCATGCTAAAAATAAACACAACAGAACATTACACCGCTCTTCAGAGACTCTTCGGTGCTAAGTGTTTCCTCCGGAAAGCAGATGTAAGAGGTTTGCTTTATAAGCTAATTAAATTCAAAATTGATTCTCGTTTTTCAAAAACATTTTAAATTTTACTGAGCTTGAAATCATTGATAAACGACACGAGTTATCAGTCTAACCAGCAGGAAACACAGGCGAAGATCACCAAAAGGTTGCCTGATACACAAGAACCTAAAATAATAAGTAACTTTGAACAGGGTTCAAACTATCGACAAATCAACGTAGTGACAAAACAGCTCACCTAGTAATTAGTGACTTTTGATTTTCTGAACATTTGGGGGTTTTTATCACTATAGGTTGATGTGATATTATATTTTATATTTTATATTGTATATATTGTAATATTTTATATATTTTTACTACTTTAGATAGGTATAGATAGGTGTCCCCAATTAGCTTACTTTAGTGTAAGCTAGATATTTTAAGACACGTTAATAAAGTTTATTGTTATTATTATTATTTACCTTAACAACAACACAATACAACTAGAGCAAAATCAACGTATTCTAACAACACATCGCAGTACACAAATGTCTTTGTACTCTATTGCCATTTCTGTTAAATTCTGCTGCAACATATTAATATTACTGAGGGTAAAATTATTGATAAACGACACAAGTTATTACTAGGAAGATACAAAACCTGGAACCCCGGGGCCAAGGCACCCCCATTTTGGACAGGGTCCATGGTCCACTTATATGGACCTGGTCCATGGACCGGAATCATGGAACTCTAAGTTTCTTAACCAAAAAAGTAATAAGAATGATAATAATACAATTAATAATATAAAGGGGGCAATGAACTGGCAAAATGTCTACTTAAGTGTTGATCAGCATCAATATTGCTAGGCTAGTGAGCACAAATCTGGACTTGTTGCTGTTGTTTGTTTGTTATTAGTTGTAGGAGGGGGGTGAATAGGGGTATGCGAATCCGCCGATCCGTGCTATTTTTGGCCCCACCCGTCGATCGGACGTTATTTTCGTTTAAATCCTGATCCACATTACCAAAAAAACCTTTCCGTAGTGCCGGTGTATATTTATTTTCTTTTTCTTCTACTATTTAGATTTTGCCCGAAGTTTTCTGTTTTTGCTGGTCAGTTTTAGAAAATAACATTACAGCATTGCAAAATGAGTTAATAAATACTTTCACAAGTTGCTCTGCAACCGCAACTACTTCGGGACTAAGGTACAGGTAATTTGGAATGCAAGTATCTGGTATGGCGTGTAAAGATTTTTGTAATATCCTAGGTTACATCACTTTGGACAATCTTTTAGCTTACAGCACGTTTTAAAGTAGGCAGTACTCAACCTGTCTCTAAGAATTACTCTGCATACCGGCAAGTATTTTCCACGGTATCGTCTTGGACCTCTTGAGTCCATGATCTTCAACTTTTTAATCACAATTAACGGAATTCTTAATTAAACGTCCCCGGCGTTTAATTTAAACTTAGCATGGTGGAGCCGGCGTTTCTTTGAATCAGCAGTTTATTTGGGCCCGCCATTTTTAAAGAAAGGGTTAATTTGGTTTTTCTTGGCAGCTATGTATCTTGCCCTTAAATCTTAAGTTTTTTAACCGGCCGTCGCCATATGGCGACCGCCGGTTTATAAAATGGACACGGTTTTTTTTTTTGGGGGGGGGGGGGTCAGTTGGCTTATCATACGAACAAAGTGCTGTAAAGCTTGTGGGACGGGTACTCATCAGAGTTTAAACATTACGTCATCTAGTAACGCTATAGTCAAAATATTGTGTCACACAATCACACTTTTCGTCACGCCGGTTCGTATAAATAGGGGATCGCGCTAACATTTGTGAAACCTAGGCGTGGGGAGGGTCAGAACGGCCGGTTAAAATGCCCATTGGACTTAATTGTTACACAACAAATAAACGTCTGAGCGGCTTATTTACAATTCCCTCTTTTATATCCGGCGTTTATTCGGGGCCCGGCGTTTAATCGAGAAAATACAGTACATTTGTTCTCGATAAAATGGCCACTACAATCTAGTCATGGGCTTTCTGACCTTTCCACTTGTCAAAAGAGACGGTTAAATGGCATGCCATCTCCATTGCAAACTCCATTTGTTTCCGGTTTAAATATAGTGTTTCATTTGCTAATAGTTTGAGTGATCCTAGCATTAAATATGAGGGGGCAAAAATGTACGATTGTATTCATTTTATCAAGTCGCCAGTCGTTTTGTAAATCTAGCCTAATGGTCCAGCGGATGTGATTACAGAAAATTTTATGCCGAGAAAAAATTGAAACAAAAAATTAGTCCACAAGACACCAAAATATTGACCAAGGCCGACCAAAAATTAATGATCCGATCCACAATCCGAACTTCTAGACAAACAGAGGCCGGAATCCGTGCCAAAATTTTCAGCTGATCCGCGATCCACGGTACTTTTCAAATCCGCGAATCCGCTTGATTTATCGCTAAAATTCCGCAATCCGAGCGCAAAAAAGGCCAAATCCACCGATCCGCAAACCTATTCACCCCCCTCTTGTAGATAATATAACGAATGCTAGAAAGATGTAATGAAAACACACCACACGAAAAATGGGGTTTGGGGACATTCACAGCCTTTTTGTCAGTCTAAGAGGTTTTGTTTTCAACAGCTTTGAAAGGGGAAGTTTTTGAAAAATTAACGTTCTAACTTGTGTAGGGGGGAATGAATAATTAGTTTTGTTTTGAACCCCTGAGGCTCAGAACCAAATTAGAATTGAAATGCCTTAAAACTTGCCTGTTAGAGGCTTATCCACTGACAGCAGTATATTAGTTTAATTCAGCCATTCGCCTCTAGTAATGCTTCACTTAGTTAAATTTGGCAGACCTTGAATCGTGTTGAGCGAGTGTGCCTGACAGGACTGCACGTGAGGAAAAAAAGAGCTACTGAACTGATTACACATTAAGGTGACATCACTGAATAGTGCGAAAGATATTAATCATATATGTTGAATTATTTATTAAAAGAAGAAATAAACATATTAACCACCATCTAGATGGTACCACTGGGAAAATTACTGAGTCTTCGTATTACATCTTATTAGTTTTTCATCGGGACACTAATATTCCACAAGTAATTGTATTCTTTACGCTTTTCTGACACTAGAAGACTCCATTCGTTTTCTTAAATAGAACCAGAACGCATTTATGTAACAGAGATTTGCCTTTCAAAATGAAAACATTTGTGTCTTGGAGGAAATATTTCTATACCAGTATTTCTTATTAACTTAGAGAAAAGAGGGGATCAATGAAGCAAGATCATGGACCCCGTTCATACTGCACCAGGTCCCTGCAACCGGTCCAAGAGGGGGTCCATGGACCTGGGGACCAGGTTTTATACCTTCCCTTTGTTACCCCAACAAGCGGGAATCCACGTAGACCCTAGTTATCTGATACATAGTACTTTAAAAGGTCGACGATAATAAAACCTTTCCATAGGCCAAATTTGTATCAGTTGAATTCTCGTAGCAGACATATGGAGCATTTGCTTAAGAATTCTTACAGCAAATGAACACGTTTGGGCCAAGGGCAAAATCGTGAACAAATCCCCCACAGTTGCCCGGGAGGAATGGAATTGACTGACGCATGAAATGATAACAATTACATTGTTGATCTCCTGTGCTAAATAATGAAAAAGACAACACTTTTTGTCACAGGTAAAATGCGTCTTCTTGACAGATGGCCTGCAACTCGAGGAAAACCAAAAGAAGAGCCTCTTAAAAGAACGCAACATTTTTGGAGACATCTTTTTCTCACCTACACAAACTGGTGCTGTAATTTATGGCCACCGTTTCCTCTACCTGGCAATGTGGGCGAAGGCTAAGTTCAACTTTCAATATCTTCTACGGCTAGACGATGATTATTTCGTGTGCATGGATAGACTGTTGAATGAGTTACCTTTCAGGCCAAAGACGAGCTTAAGTTGGGGGTGGTATCATTGTGATTGGAATATAGTTCGGATGGACGAAGCCTGGTCTCTGTTTTCTGAAGACGTCATCCAGAATTTCCTGGCTCAAGATCCTCGTTCAATGTTGTGTCACCCCTTCGGAGGCCAAATGATTGCTTTGTGGAAACACGCGATTGGGATCAATAATCTTACTGAATTTAATGATCACAGACTCCATCATACGCCGCCCGCGAGAAAGATGAAAAAATTCTTTTCAGTGGAATTGGTTTGCGACAAGTACGTCGGAGTACACGGGAGCTATTACGATTTAATGCACCATTTGTGGAATAACAGCAATGACGGCCCCAAAACTATAACTTCTATGAGATTATTGAGAGATACTTGCAGTGTCCCGAACGTTTTTGACGTAAATAAGATTGGAGGCGTTTACAGACACAAACCAAAACCTTGTATTGAGGGATTTCGCTGGGGTCCAATTCCTTGGCGTAGTTCGGAAAACTAATGGCAAAATAATATCGTAGATTTGTTGGGAAACGTCCACAGGCACCTCTGACTAAAACTTCTGACAGTGACTGAAAAGTTAGCGACTAGAGAAAAGCATGGGGTATTGAGAAAGGCCTGGGGAGAGAATAAGGAGTAAGGGAAAATCCCAAGGAGATCGCCCACTTTTTGCCCATTTCTCTCTCACTACAAATGTGTATACACCGTGTATATTTGTTTCTTTGTTTGTTTGTTATTAACCGACCCTTAAGGACCACGGTCCTAGTAAGATTTGTCGAGGAAAATTTTTTCTCGCAAAAGGCAAGCAAAATTTACCCTTGGTACTGGTTGCTACTTTTTGTTAGAAATTCCTCCTTTTACAACCCAGGAAAAGACTACCAAGGCGCTAACAAAGAAAGAAAGAAAGAAAGAAAGAAAGAAAGAAATAACTGACGGAGCACAAAAACAGGTAAGTGATAAAATATTGAATTGTACCCATGCCCGAAGTCAATTTTATAGAAAAGCCAGCCGGAGAAGGATCTCTTCTAAGGGATCAGTATTACACGTTGGGACTAAAAATTGAGCCGATAGCGGCCAAAATACGGTGTGTACGGTCTAATATGTCAGGTTTTTGGAAAAGAATGGCAACCAAGAGGTCAAATATAGCTAACGTCTACTCATCTTAGTGCGAGTGTTACATAAATACGGTAGAAATACTGTAGATAATTTTTATATTATTTTACTGTGATAGAGAAACTGACAGGGAAAAGGATTTAATCAATGGGTATAAGACATTTGAAATGTCTTGTAAACATTAATTTACGCAGCCGCATTTGCTGCTTGGTCTTGTTGTTGTGACATTCTAGCCTCGTTTCAATTCATGACTGACACATAACATTGTTTTCAGTCAGTAATGGAAAAACAGGCAAAGCTTCAGAATAGGGAAGATGGCTGTTCACTTGTTTTGGTATTCAAATGCACCTACTAAAACAAGAACTCTTTGTTTCAACAGCCAAATAACATCTTTAGTTGGCACATTATAGCTGTTTAAAGTGTTAAGTGCGTAGCAGAGAACAGCAACATGTCATATTTCGACTGTGCGCAGCAGAGAACTTCGACATGTCATATTTCGACTGTATACAGCTGAAAGACCGTTAAAACTGTCAAACTGGCAATTTTTCTGGTTATTGGCAGAGGAAAAAAATAAACCAAAACTACTGACCTCAAATCGCTGAAAGGGAGTGTTGACCTTGCAGGGCTCCCACTGTACGGGTAATTCAAAATATATAAGCAAACTCGATTGGCTCCTCGTCCACGACTTCCGTGGAATTAGACCTCTTCGCTCGCAAAGCGATAAACTTCTAAAAAGTCGCTATTAATATCATTCACGAAATGACTTCTTGACACTTCCTAACCTAGTTTGATGATAAATATATCCATCACCATCGCGAAAATTTGAGTTCGATCACAAGAAAATCAGTTCTTTTTTACATTTTAGACTTAGACCTGCAGGTTACATTGCATTTCGAAAGATGCACGTTACACTGAAAACGGCTATAAATTAATAGAAGTCGTAAGCAACTCGGAAGGTGGAGATTAGAAAGTAGTAGCTTGTAAGTAAAAGGAAAAGAAGGTATTAAAATGCCACAGATGAGAACAAGAATAGGCTGATCGCCTGTTGTAGTTCCCAAGCTAATCCTCGCCAAAGTCGCTCCAACACTTTGCACCCCCTAAAAAAAACGTTTCATGTCGGACGAAGCCCCAAATTGAGAATGGCAAAATGCCGCACTGTTGCTTATCTCATGTGAGAGCAAAAGACAGCGATCGAATTTAGCAAGCAATAATCAAGATGCCAAAGTTCACCATGATTAGCTGGTTTTCAGGATTCTCACGTGAGGTCATCCAAGGTCATTGACCGGATGATTTTACAAAGCTCATAGCTCAAAATAGAAACAAGAGTTGTCGATTAACTGAAATTTATTTCCTATGTTCAATAAATTGTGATAACAAATGGTCTTTGAAAATAAGTAAGCTTTTTCATCACTGACAAAAGTCACTGGAACACTCTCAGCTCTTATCTTTGTCCAATGTGAGATAGCCCGCTGAGTGTTAGCCGTGCAGGCGTTTCTTTTGCGGGTGAGCACTGGCAGTTTAATTCGTCTGTACGCCATCTTGGAAAAACGGGTGGTGAGGCTGCGATACAGTGCAGCACAAATCTTGTGCGGGAGTTTAATATTGCGAATGGGCGATTTTTTGTGTTTTGCAGGAACCAATTTTTTTCCCTTGGGAAAACCCAGGTTCCAATTACTCATGAAATAAAACGTTTTTTCTTGCGATTTTCGGGAAATCGTGTTCAACTGGACTGATTATAACATTTTCGCTTTTTTATTTAAGTACATGCAATCGAAATACAGGTGAAACAACATGCAGATGTCAAACACGGTAATCAGTTAATTACTGGAGTACAATCAGACGATCCTTTCCTGTAAGGTTTTTAACGGCTAAATACTTCTCATGTACCGATTGCAATTTCATCTTTTTATTTCTGAATATTTTGTTTCTAATTTCGTTTTGGTTGTAAACGAAAGAGACGTTTTAAGTAAATGGGCACCAACACGACTTTAACATTACATGTAAAAGGTGATGTTTGTATATAAATTCGACAGTGAAGTAAATTTTACGGGAACTTTCTTTTTTGTGGATCCTGAAAAAATCCGCAAAAGTTGCAAAAATTAGAACCCCCGAAAATTTAGTCCCACGGTATACAGCTGATTTTTTAGGCTTTTTAGTCGAATGAATCCGCAAAGATGCGTTCCCTAAATTTGGTCAACTTGACAGACTGAGTAGCTCAGTCCACTCTTCCATTCCCCATCGTTCATTTTTCAGCATTTTTCGCCACTCCCTTGGCTGCTTTCGTTACTTGTCCCAACTTTGCTCTGTTCTCCTCATTCAAGATGGCGGCTTGATAAACCTAAGGAAAATTAGCGCTTGGTCGCTCAAAATACGCCTGTATTACAGGCTGGCCGAGACTGTGTTTTCTTACATTTGACAAAAATTTCCAACATTATTGGGTGGTGCAAGAGGGAGGGAGGGGCGATTGTACTGAATGTGTTCCAACAAATTGTCAATGATTGTAGCTATTTCATTGAGAGTCTAAAGGTTACTTTGACGACAACTAGTAGTCATCTTTTGTTAACAACGGTTAAAATAAATAGATTTCATGGGATTGATATAGGAGGATATACCAGCACTCATATATCAACATCTTTGCTGGTCAATTTTTCGGTCGTGCTTTCAGCCCTCACTGGGAAGAACTTTCTTCTTATCGGCGCCATTAGCATTACATTGCCTCAGGTATTGGGTTCGGAAAAATTTAGCTGGCATTCACACGTGGTCGTCATTTATATCATTTAAATCGATGCGCCAATACACGCTTCGTACTGTGCTGGCAAACACATAAAAATCCCTACCTGATAATAACTGTTTCCTGGTCATTTTGTTTTTAAAGAAAAATCCTCCTCTTGCCAGACTGTTCCAATATAAATAAAATATCCTTTAATTAACAAACTACCAACAGCCGAAAAATCTCATCTAATTTAGGTAGATAAAGACTTATTAACCGAGAGTGAGGTCCGTTACGGGAAACTCTCAAACTGAGGTTTAATAAGTAGTTTATTATATGGCATTTGTTTGACCCAAGATGATTTAAGCGGACGTGGTTTATACTTCATATCCGGTTATGCATGCTCTTAATTTGCCTCGCATCAATGGAGGTCCGGTTAAGTCTCGTTCCTAAGCCCGCAAAAATATTTAGCGAAATGAGCTACTGAGTATTCCATCCAAAAATGCCTGTCTTTTGCTGAGGCGTGAGCATAACGGTAACAAGTATTGAAATCGAAACCAAAGCTGATTTTTTTCTTTGTAGTTTCAACTTGAGAGGATGAAATCTTATTGACATGTCACGAGAATCCAAGCAAAAGTCATGCTACACTAACGGCCTCGTGGCGAAGCAAAATGTTCAGTCTTCATCACTTTCAATGACAGCTCTTCTCCTAGCATCTCTTCTTTGTTCCTTGAATTATTTTTACTGGGCTATTGAAGATTTAAAATTGGCACCCAGAAATACTGCTGATGTTTGCACCTGCAAAAACTGCTTGGCTGTTCGCATCTGATGTACTTGCTTGGGTGACAGTGACGGAATTTTTTGTCGTTGATAGCTGCATCGATTCAACTGTCATCGACTGACCTCTCGCTGTTTCCTTTAGAGCCAAATGGTGTGAATACATGGAATTAGAATCTGGCAAAGACTGGTTTGGAGCTTCTTGCGTTCTGATGAGGATGTACCACATCTATCGCTGGTTTACTTGCTGATTTTAATATACGACTGCAAGCTTTAAATGTTTTTGTGCCCTCTTTGAGCTACAAAATTCTCGGGTGCATTAGCGTCTAGCAGCCGATAAGTGCAAAATTTGTACATGCCCCTTGTTTAATGAGGTTAAATAGCGCTGGAACGTTTTGAGGTCACTAGCTGGTCTTCTTGCTGTGTTCTCGCTTTCGCAAAAGCTTTATTTTCTTCTTCGCCGTTTTTGTTTAAAGACGATAATGATGCTAGAATCATTCTAGGCAAAGCTGAAGGGATTTATTCTTGGGTTACTGTAAATTTTCTGGCGGGTGTTTTCGGTTCAAATAAGAAATCCTTTGGAAGCTTAGTCCTCGGATGGGCTTCCCAGCAAAATGCTTTTGTTTTAAGCGAGAAGAGTTCTGAGATTGTTGTTATAGAAGCGACGGAAAGAAACTACAGCCTTTTTGCTCGAAGCTATCTTGGATATGGACAGGACCAAGCTCGTGAAAGTTATTTGGGGTCAATTGCTCAAAAGGCGAGCTGCGCTGGGAATGCTGAGTGTGTTCATGCAAAAAGTCCACGTCATAATCAAGGTTTTAAGGAATCACTAATATTTGATGATCAAAAACGCACATTTGAAGGTCACTTATGTCCAGGTTTGCGCGCAGGTGCGAAATTTGCGATTTTTTGTCTGCTTGCCAAAAATCGCAAGGTCGACGCTTTTTCCCGTTCACTTGCTATTTTTTGCAATTCTAAGTCTTGTTAATGATATAAGTTGAAAGCGAGTTGCGGATTTTGCGAAAATTGCGAAATATCGCAAGGCCGACGATTTTTCGCATTCACTTGCGATTTTCGTAGTTCTTTGTGTCGCTTATGACAGAAATAGAAAGCGGGCTTCCGGATTGCAAAAAAATAGCACGGTCGACGATTTTTCGTGTTCAATTGCGATTTTTCGCACAGTGTCAACTGCGATTCTTTTGTCTTTTGTCTTGCTAATTGCCTCAGATACAACTCGATCTATGAATATCAGAAGAAACAATGAAGCAAGTGGCACACACATCCCTCGTTCTTTAAGCACGCAACGCGAGATATAACATAAATCTATGAATACCCGTCGTTCTCTCCCAGCGTGAGATATACCAGGCATTTTAAGAATATCCCTCGTTCTTTAAACTCCGGGCGCTAGATATAACGTAAATCTATGAATATCCTTTGTTCTAAAAGCACCTAGCGCCAGATTTAACAATCTACGAAACATCCCTCGTTCTCTGGGGGTGGATGTAGGGGGGAATGTTTGAGCAGAAAATTGGGGGCGATTTTATCCCAGTCTCTCTTAACCATGCTTGGCAGCTTGGCAGCGGCCTGGCAGATTTATACTGACGTCGTCGCTATAGTAGCTTATTTACACTCATCAGTAGCAAAGGCTCAGCCATTTCAAGTGTAACAAAAGCCATCGAAAGGAACAGGAAACAACTTCAGTCCTTGTGATAGTCGTTAGGGATCATAAACAGGAAAACAAGCGAAAAGAAATGTTTCATCACTGCTATATGTTTGCTATAATATTCGATTCCTCATCGATAAGCTGGGAGCTGAGAAATTCTGTTCTACCCATGCTTTTTCAGTCTGGAAATGTGAAAGACGTTTCTACAAGTAATTTCACAATTCAATATTTTTTTCTACTGAATGGCCTTCAATTCAAGCATGTCAATTGCACCAGTAGTTTACATTCGGGAGCTGAGAAATTCTGTACTTCCCATGCTTTTTCACTCTGGAAATGTGAAAGAAGTGCATTTGATTTCTACCAGTACTTCCAGAATTTAAAGATACTTTTTTCTGCTGACTGGCCTTCAATTCAAACATGTCAATTTACATCAGTAGTAACACGGAAATGACAATCTTCCTAATGAAAGACCATATGACACATGAAACATTCTCAGAGAACGCGAGACAATAATTATCAGCTGGATTTGACTAAATGGCCTTCACACATATTGAGTGCTGTAAACTACAAGTCATTGCTGATTTTGGGTCAAGGATATTGAGCAAGATTTTCAACTAAAACTTCCACGACAATATTATTTCATTCTAACGACTATCTTTCCTTCAAATAATTTTAATTTTCACTGATGCAGCATCTCAGGAATTTCTGATTTTGGTCATAAGCTTCCATGACCACATAAAACATCACACAAAGGACAAAAGTATAACAGTCTGAAACAACATTTTGATGACTCCAGTTTGATCACAACAACAAATGGATTTGTGATTAAACCCATATTTATTTACCTTTAATGCTATTGTTTTTGTAACTTGCCAAACTAATTTACCATCGATAGTAAGCTCTGTTCTTACAATAAGCTTACTATACCAGTCACGATAATTCACTTAATTAAAAACTGCGCTTGGCTACTGTACCATAAAATGATTCCACTTTGTATTGTATATGACATCACTTGTCATAGAAGTGTATTCCACAGTTGTGTTTGGGCCCAGTCCATCCCAATCTTTACACTGCTTTCACAGGTCTCACAGTTTTTGCAATTTTTGCAGTTTTTGTAAAAATCGCATATTTCGTCGGGGCCCTCTCAACCCCTTCTTCTACAGGTTTCACTGACTTGACGAATTTTCCATTTTTTTGCAAATTTTACAATATTCGCAATTTTCACAGTTTTCGCAAAAAATCGCAGTTCTCGTCGGGGCGTTTTCAATCCCTTCTTCTACAGGTTTTCTCTGACGACGAATTTTCCAACTTTTCGCAAGTTTTAAAATGTTCACAATTTTCGCAGTTTTCACAAAAATCGCAGTTCTCCTCGGGGACCTCTCAACCCCTTCTTCTACAGGTTTCACTGACTTGACGAATTTTCCAATTTTTTTGCAGATTTTACAATATTCGCAATCTTCGCAGTTTTCGCAAAAAATCGCAGTTCTAGTCGGGGCCCTCTCAATCTCTTCTTCTACAGGTTTTCACTGACTTGACGAATTTTCCAATTTTCGCAGATTTTAAATTATTCGCAATTTTCGCAGTTTTCGCAAAAATCGCAGTTATCGCCGGGGCCCTCTCAATCCCTTCTTCTACAGGTTTTCTCTGACTTGACGAATTTTCCAATTTTTGGAAGATTTTACAATATTCGCTATTTTCACAGTTTTCGCAAAAATCGCAGTTCTAGTCGGGGCCCTCTCAACCCCTTCTTCTACAGGTTTCCTCTAACTTGACGAATTTTCCAACTTTTCGCAGATTTTACAATATTCGCAATTTTTGCAGTTTTCGCAAAAATCGCAGCTCTTGTCGGGGCCCTCTCAACCCCCTCTTTTACAAGTTTTCACTGCCTCGACGAATTTTCCAATTTTTCGCAAATTCTGCAATTTTCGCTGCTGCGTGCAAACCTGGACATATCTCTTGAATATTCGCAGTTTTCGCAGTTTTCGCAAAAATCGCAGTTCTCGTCGGGGCCCTCTCAATCCTTCTCCTACAGGTTTTCTCTGACTTGGCGAATTTTCCAATTTTTGCAAATTTTGCAACATTTGCAATTTTCGCAGTTTTCGCAAAAATCGCAGTTTTCGTGGGGGCCCTCTCAACCCCTTCTTCTACAGGTTTTCTCTAACTTGACGAATTTTCCAATTTTGCGCAAATTTTGCAATTTTCGCTGCTGCGTGTAAACCTGGACATATCTCTTGAAGGTACAGCTCAGGTTAAACTGTGCAAGAAAATAATCCGTGAGTTGTTTTTATGTCACTCGGAAGATTTACAAAAGTGTCCTTTTTCTGACGGTAGTCTGTTCAGGATCAGACGGTGTCCGTTCAGGATGGATAGTGTGAAATCTGGAGTCCCACAGGGATTTCTCTTGGGACCACTGCTGTTCAATATTTACATGAATGATTTGACTTATTGTATATCTAAAATATCCGTCAGACTCTATGCCGACGACACAACAGTTTACGGTTCTGATATTTCTCCTATGGTTTTAGAGTATTTTCTCAATTCTGATCTTCATCTACTTTCTGCTTGGTTTAATAATAATTATCTTAAGGCAAATACACAAAAGACTCAGGCAATGTCAGTTGGAAACGCATGTTATGATTACACCTTCAACTAGTGGGGAACTCGAAAGCTATAATAGCGGAGCTCGCGGAGCACCATAGGTAAGCAAATTTGGTAACCCGTTGATCCGAAAAATTTTGGTTCTGACGTCAGCGTACGTCCGTCCGTACAGACTCTGGGGGAGGGTGAGGGGAGTCCCAAGACAACCCGACCGGGGGAGGCGGAATACCTTTTTTCCTTGTAGCTGAGGTAAACAATACGGCAGCTGGTTCCTCGTAGGCTCGATTTTCAATACGATAACTGTAATACATTCTTGGAATGAAGACTTGTAACAGTTCATCGTGAAAAGGAAAAGGATTGCTTCAATCTCGATGGCGCATATAGAAGATATTGGAGAGCTTGAAGGCAAGAAATCCTTTTTCGAGGACAACCTTGTTTTTTTCAAAGCTAAGGAGATCTGGAAAGAACCCGGCGACTTTCGTTTAGATTTTAAAGTCCTTCTTTCAGTTCAGTAGTAAAGTAGATTACAGATTTGATTGTGGATTTACATCGTAAAAATTGTTTAATTGAGCGACTTTACATGTTTAGTAAATTACGGTAATTTTCTTGAAATGTTTTAAAAACTTGTTTAAAATATCCGTGAAAAATTACCTTGTAGTTCCCGTTTGTTGGCTTGCGAGTAACTTCACTCGAGGGGAAAATTGAATGCAGTTTGCTTTCCTAGGCAAACAAGTGCTTCGTAGGTGAATGACATTTCCTGTTTTTTAAGGTTTCTTGTCCCTTTTTCTGTTTTTATTCATTAAAGGAATTTTCATTAGTGAGCAATCTGATATAAGTTCTTATATGCGCAATTTCTTTTGAACTTTAGTGCGTAGTTTTCAATATTTTTCTTTGAACAATTCTAGTCACTAGTGTATTTTATTCGAGAAGTAGAAATCGTGACTATTCTGGATTGAGTCTGTGTTGTTTTTTCAATCTAGGTTGTTTTTCTTCGGCACTGCATATTGGGCTGTTTTGACTAATTTGTAATTTAGTATTCAACACCTGAAGATCTTCTCTGTCGTCTCTGTATTTCTATTAAGTTTATAGTCTTCGTGTAAAGCTCCATATGTTTTTTGTTCAGTTGTGGGATCTTTTATCTTCCTTATATTTTTATACATTTATTTAAGCAAAATAGATTTCGAGAAATGTTTCATGGTTAACAGAATTAAACAGCCAGAGCGATGCATTGGAATCAGTGAGAAATGTGATTTGCAGGGAAAAGTCTGTCGAGCTACTGGGAGCAACTTAATGGGTTTTTTTAGCTAATTAAGTTCAAAAAACTACAGTTGCTAAAAAAACGTATTAAGTCGCTGCCGGGAGCAACTTAATGGGTTTTTTTAGCAACTGTAGTTTTTTGAACTTAATTAGCTAGCTTTCGAAAGAATGCTACAAGAAGAGCTGTCGGTTAAAGTCGTGCTGAAGTCTTCTCTTTGAAGAAAAATAAGCCAAGTCACAGTTTCCTCAGTGGTCCGCATGTTTTCCCTTGCTGTTTTTCACCTCTTGGCGAATACCTGTACAACTAAAATTTAATGTATTTTACGGGCCAACAAGCATAAAAGAGAGATGTGGAACTCCGCTTTTAGGTTTGGCTAAATCTATATATTAACGATAGTATGAAGATCCTTGGGGTTGTTCTGGATAGAAGACTAACTTATAAAGACCAAATTACAGAACAGATTAAGAAAGCATGTGCCAAAGCATCGGTATTACGAAGACTACGCAAATTCATACCGCAAGACATTATGATTCGCCTTTACAAGGCTTACATTCTGCCCCATCTGGAATACTGTGGACCGTTGTTAATTGGTATTGGGAAAGTTCAAGCCAAAAGACTGGAGGATACTATTTGTTACATTTTAAGGACAGCATTAGGACTATCCAAATCGATATCTTATGACCAAATACTTAATTACGCAAAAACAAATCCATTATATAAACGTAGAAATTATCAGTCGTTGGTATTAAATTATAAAGCATTGAACAACTTGGGGCCATCATATATCAGAGAGTTTTTTAAGTTAACGACTCTTGAATATAATCTAAGGGGTATAGGAACGAAATTAGTTTTACCGAATTTTAATTTAGAATGGGTACACAAATCCTTTGAAGTTTGAAGTTTTTACGAATTTTGTTTAGGTTTTTCCATAACCATATGATGAGTGCCGACAAATTTTATTACAGTTACTTTTAGACCAGTCCTTGATCTATTGTCTGATTAGAGAATGAGCTGTAGGTCAGGTCCCACTTTTAAGAAATCTTGATTTTAATGAAGGCACCTTATCAATGGCGTTCGCGATGCCTTTAGGTTGGTGTAATAAAAAAATTCTGGCAAAATTCCTACAAGATAGAACAAGTTATTTTAGCAGCTAAAATAATAAACATGGCCTATTTATGGTTTGGAATAAATATAAGCCGCTTTTGTCAACTCTGTGTTGTTTTATGCTATCTCGGCCGAAGGATTTCCTTGTTCAGAGGTCGCATCGGAACTATCGGCCTACAACAGGTAGAAAATCAAATGAAGCTAAACAAATGCGATTTTTGTACTTTACTTATAATGTTGTACTTCTGCACAGAAAATGAAAGAAATCTATTTTCCATCGAAAATCAACCGGTCGGTTTTAACACGGAATGCCTCTTAACTATTGTGGCATGTGACCAGAAAAGACTTGTGATGAAGTCAGGGCGCGAAGCCCTGTAAAATGATGGTAGAGTTTCTCAGAAAGTTATGTTCTAAAAAAATCCATTTCTTGGGTATAGTACCACCTTAAAGGAGAAGGTCACTCCAGAAAACGTAAATGTTTTGAGCTCATCAATAAATAGACCACACTGAGTTGAGTTACTGACCGTTGTTTGAGCTTCCATAGTGCATCCGATCCCAGTGAAATTCCTCCCCAAAGAAACAAAAATTCATCATCTGGCGCAGCCATTTTGGATAGCACTTAGGAGCCTGGCCGCATATTCGTGACGTCATTTCGCCCAACTTGTTAGTTCCAAGATGTTTGTTTGTATTCCGATACGACGGCTGCGCTCAAACCGTATTGTTTCGAACCAGAAGGTGCCGGTAATTCCACATTCATGTGGAACTCTTTGCCTGTAACAATAAGGGAGGTTGAAGGAATCGACGAGTTTAAAAAAGCCGTGTGAGACTATCTGTTCAAGTATTCTTAGATGTATGATTTATTTGTATCTTTAATTTTTTTTTTCTAAATCTGCATATACATCATTTTTAAGGGTTTAAACATTCTTGGGAGGGGTAGTTAGTTCGTTATTAAGAGTCAATGTATTATAGTTTTATTGCTTGTTTGTTTGTATATAGTATATAGCTTATTGTGCATGTACACGTTTTAGCGAGTTTTTGTAAGCTCCTCAGTGTTACGTGGATAAATAAACTATTGTATTGTATTATACTGTATTGTATTGTATTATTGACCAACCCAAGTGAGTAGGAAAATCGTATGGAATGTCTGCTTTGTATTACGTTTTAACAGACAGTTGCGATAACAACAAAGTCACGGCAAAGAAAATTCAACGGTCTGTTAAAACATTTTGTCCTAAAGATTATGACTAGATAAAAGACGACCCTTACGCTAAGAATAACTGCTTTGCCGGTAACTACATTCATGAGCTATTATCGGCTCGTTACAAGTTTGCTCGAAATAAAAACCTAAGGGTGGCTAATTCACTGAATGGGTTTGACTTGAGTTGGACCCTAGGTGCAATGCTAAATAACAGACATAACACAGGCATACTGAATGAATAAGTCATCATATGAACTTAGTATAAAGTCGTCACAGATGAAAATGACGTTAATGAGAAAGATTGCGGGTCAAGGGGAACTACACAAGATGTAAGTCAGTTACAGTTTTGTACGTAAATTTAAAGGGAACCAAAATAAATGGTAGGTTATCGGGTACAAAGCTTTGTTTGTTTCTGTCCTTTGATGTGCTTTGGTGTCTGAATTAGTTGATGACTTCATCCCTCTAAACCCACCTGTTTTCTGTTTTTTTCTTTTAAATTGACATACCAGAAGGTCTTTGAACAAAGTTTGTTGAGCACTAAACTTCACATCGGTAAAGCAGTATAACGTATAAATATTTCATATCCACATTGTCTATGCCACCATCTGTGGAATCTACAAGGCTCAGTTTCAACTCTCGAATATATTTTGTTTACATGGATTTATAATGCTGTAGATTGAACGTATTAACTATATGTGATAGTTTTACTGCAGTTAGTTCAGTCTGAAATATTTTGACAAGCGTGATGTCAATCAAATCATTTACTCAGGGTTTTACAATGATTTGCTTTTTAAAGTAATCTCCTTGGTCAAGGAAATCGTCCGAAAAAAATCGTCCAAAGTTTTTCATTGCTCGAGGTCATATGTCTTGTCCTGCGTCCTCTAGGCATACCGCTCGTCCCTTCACTAATGATTTTCCTGCAGACTGGTGGCTTTCCTTTCTTTCGCATTACAATGGTCTTTCACTCACTCCTTCTAACGTCTTTTCTCCAATCCAGAACGCTTTGCTACTGACACTTATCTTACAAGTTGTGGGGCGGTTTGTTTCGGCGAATGTTCCCACCAGGAGTTCCCAGAGTTCATCCTCTGTGAAGGGTGACATATTAACGAGTTGGACCTGCTTACTGTTGTCATTTCCTTCAAAGTGTGGGCTCACAAGTTGCAGGGTCTTCAAGTAGAGGTTCTATTCGATAACACGACCTGTGTATCAGCCATTACTTCTCAACACTCCAATGAGTTCATGCAGCGCGGCAGGTCACTCCAGAAAGTGTATATTATTTGTACTCACCACTGAGTTGAGTTACTGACCGTTGTTTGAGCTTCCATAGTGCATCCGATCCCAATGAAATTCCTCTCCAAAGAAGCAAAAAATTCGTCATCTGGTGCCGCCATTTGGATAGCGCTTAGAAGCCTGGCCGCGTATTCTTGACATCATTTCCTCCAAATTGAAATTGGCGCGAAGCTCAAACGCAGCTGGCCAATATTTCAAGTGTATAGCTTTTCGGCTGCTCTCATTTCTTTTTTGCGGTGCCGTTGTGAGCTGAAAAGGGAGCTTAAGCAACCACGACGGCAACGCCAAGGAAAACGTCACTTTAAAAATGACTTCCAAAAATTTCAAAATTGTTCGCGATAGTTTCAACTCGTTCAATCTGTCTAATGTGGCCGAACAATCCGGGAGCTGACTCTGTAAAGACGGCGTTACAGTTCAGGTAAAAAAAAAAAAAAAAGAAAATTCACTGTCGTGTGTTCACGTTCTACATAAAACTTTGAATTTGGTCATTTCACGTTGTCGTTTTGCAGAGGATGGCAACGAAATGTACCAAAATCTGTATCGCACGTGCAGAGTCATTGTTTTGCTAATTAAACCTTTTGTTTTGTGATGTTCACATCAGCCGTCGCCGTCGTGTTTGCTTAAGGTCCCTAAAATACCGTTGTGCACGGTCCCAGACTGTAACACAATATGTCCGAAAAAGAGAAGGAAAGAGGTACAACGTTTCACCACTTGCATGTATGAAATCCAGACCTAGCAAAGGAGTGGCTCTATCAGCTTCCCCATGAGAGGCGATTTGGCTTTCCCGAAAAACCGGAAAATGTCTACGTTTTTAAAGAGCATTTTAATGCTGACTGCTGACTGCCTTGAAACCAGAAGGATTTAAGCACACAAGAGAGAAGTCCTCGTATTCTGTGACACAAGAAATACCTGCATATTTCACCGCAAGCAGTAAATTAAAATAATCATAGACAATTCAGATTAAGACCGGCGGCTCGATTGAAGCCACGTTTTAACTTTCTAAACAATGTAGAAGTGAAATCAAATTTCTTCTCGGCAGCAAACGTATTTTCTTGGAGTCGGCATCACTTCACATCTTTCATAAGTGCACCAAAATGCACCTTCCTAACCGTTCCTTCATTTAATCATCTCCACTTTCATCGTCCTCGGAATTACCGGCACCTTCTGGTTCGAAACAATACGGATTGAGCGCAGCCGTCGTATCGGAATACAAACAAACATCTTGGAACTAACAAGTTGGGCGAAATGACGTCACGAATATGCGGCCAGGCTCCTAAGCGCTATCCAAAATGGCTGCGCCAGATGATGAATTTTTTGCTTCTTTGGGGAGGAATTTCACTGGGATCGGATGCACTATGGAAGCTCAAACAACGGTCAGTAACTCAACTCAGTGTGGTCTATTTATTGATGAGCTCAAAACATTTACGTTTTCTGGAGTGACCTTCTCCTTTAAGGTGGTACTATACCCAAGAAATGAATTTTTTTAGAACATAACTTTCTGGGAAACTCTACCATCATTTTACAGGGCTTCGCGCCCTGACTTCATCACGAGTCTTTTCTGGTCACATGTCACAATAGTTAAGAGGCATTCCGTGTTAAAACCGACCGGTTGATTTTCGATGGAAAATAGATTTCTTTCATTTTCTGTGCAGAAGTACAACATTATAAGTAAAGTACAAAAATCGCATTTGTTTAGCTTCATTTGATTTTCTACCTGTTGTAGGCCGATAGTTCCGATGCGACCTCTGAACAAGGAAATCCTTCGGCCGAGATAGCATAAAACAACACAGAGTTGACAAAAGCGGCTTATATTTATTCCAAACCATAAATAGGCCATGTTTATTATTTTAGCTGCTAAAATAACTTGTTCTATCTTGTAGGAATTTTGCTAGAATTTTTTATTACACCAACCTAAAGGCATCACGAACGCCATTGATAAAGTGCCTCCATTAAAATCAAGATTTCCTAAACGTGGGACCTGACCTACAGCTCGTTCTCTAATCAGACAATAGATCAAGGACTGGTCTAAAAGTAACTGTAATAAAATTTGTCGGCACTCATCATATGGTTATGGAAAAACCTAAACAAAATTCGTAAAAAATTCAACATTCACAACTTGACTTAATATGACTCGGTCAATTCAAAAACATTTTGATTTGTCTTCATTACAACTAAAAGCATTTTAACCCCAAGGCGTATTCAAAAATAGACCATAGAACAGTTTTCGAGCAAAACTGGATCAGTTTTACCTGAATTACCTCGGAATT
This sequence comes from Siderastrea siderea, assembly GCA_964030785.1. Lineage (NCBI taxonomy): Eukaryota > Metazoa > Cnidaria > Anthozoa > Scleractinia > Rhizangiidae > Siderastrea > Siderastrea siderea. The sequence goes on from OZ034970.1 coordinate 37,152,053, forward strand.
ATTCCAAGCTTTTCGCAGTTCACATCGATGAGCGGTAACGGTCAGTTTCTTGTCACGCAACACTCTACCTGTGGTCCAGCAGCATATAGTTTACCGCTTAAAAAGGCCAAATGTTCATTGACATGGATTCATGGAAGAGAAAATACAATAGCCTTGTCTTCATCTGTTTTTGTTCCAGATTACTGCGTTCACAGGCCAGAGCAGAGGGAGGGGCAGGGGGGGAGGGGGAGGGGGGGGCTGAGACCCCCGAATTTTTGGAAGGTTTAAAAACATTACGATTAATGTGCCAAAAATATATAATTTAAAAAAATTAATTTGCAACAATCAGTCTTGAATGCTAATATTAAAAGTGCCTTTTATAATTTCACAACCTTAAACAGGGTACGACATCCGCTGAGTCACTAGCAAGTAGGCTTCAAAAATCTAGTAGCCCACCGCACATTTCAGTCGCCCAGGTCCCTTGCCAATGTCTATCACCTTGACCCTGGCAGTTTGGCTTAAGACTGCGAAGGACCTTAATACCTTTAATAGCTAAGCGACTGCTGTGTATTTGCTGCAAGCAAAACAATTCTAATAAACAAAGTTATATTTATCTCACCAATCAAGTGACAAACGTTACGTAAACGTTTACTAGAGTTAGGGAAAACAGGTCCGAAACTCGTAGCTTAGCTGTCAAAAGTGTTTGAATTTTAACAAACCTTGTAACTTTAAAGATACTTACTTTTTTTAAAACGGATGCTATAAATCTGGTGGATGTTGCCAACAACTTTGTCGGCGAAAAAGCAGCTTTTTTGGCAAATTTGCCCCCATAGAGGTATCTTTTTCGATCCAATCGACACAAACTGTGGCATTGTGAACAGTGTTAGTATCTATCTGACATGAATTTTGTATGCCTTATAACCTATTTGTTAACGTCTGTATTTTGACGAGACAGGGGGGGGGGGCTTTGACTAGGCCAATTTGCTTGCCCCCCCAGTTACTTCAGCCTTGCTACGGGCCTGGTTCAGTAAGTGAGGCTCAAGATGATTGCTGTGTAGGGAAGCCAACGTACTCCTCGAGTGTTGATGGTTGTTTCGACACTTAAAGCAAAACACCAATCGCTATTCTCCCTTCAGTGGCTGTTACAACAGTCTACAAAACAAGAAAACCATTCCACCGATACAAACAGTTAAGTACTTTGGACAAATTGGCAACTTTACCTTCATACAATCGGCGAAAATCCCTCATGTGTGCAACAAACGACTGTATACTCAAGCGAGTAATGTTATTATTGTTGTTAAGACCGCTGACCACACATTAGCAGGGAGCACTTTGGGTGGGATTGGACGCATTTACCCCTAATTAAGTTCAGGGGATTTTATACTTTAAAGGGAAAGGGGGAAACAGGATTGTTTTGGTATGCCCCAGCCCCCTTTTTAATAAACGAATTTGTATAAGTGGGATGCTAGCCTGCGAGTACTTGCTTGCAGGCTGGCGGGATGGCTGCCATTTTTTTGGAAAGACCATCTGTCTATCAAACAGCTTTATTCAAGTATTGTAGAAACTCCATCATTTCTATAGCTGTGTTCACTTGTTTTTCAGGTGACCATCCCCCTTCAAGCCACGTTTTGTGGCATGACCCCCTCCCTATCCACTACCTACCTCACCTGACCAAGAAAGGTTTATCTTTCTGTCCGAGTAGCAGTTCTTTCCTGGTTTTTCTCTGAGGCTTTACCAGAAACCCAAAGAAACAAGCGTTTTCCTCAGATAGGATGAAGTAGGACGTTTACACAGTTGACACATCAGTTAGAGCTTCGAAAGAATTGGAAAAAAAGATCTGAGCAGTGACTTTTCGGAGCCATAGGTTACAATCTTTCGCCTAGTAGAATCTGCAATTCAAAGGTACTAAAATGAAGGCAATGGATAATTATTAGCTGGTCATTAATAATGGTACCGATAGAAGACAGTCAACAAACTGCACTGTTTTTAGTCTCCGAGATAGCAGGAAAAGTGAATAAGGAAACGAGCACGGAAAACGCGCATCTGAGAGCCTGGAACAGGAATGCCTGACCAAGCAAACTGACAATAGCGCCTAATCGCAGGTTTCTTCGCGTTTTCACACCGTGGCATTCTGCATGAAAGAAATAAGGGAGCTACCAAGCTGGAACTGACAAGGCGGGAACATTGAAGGAAACTTGACTAGGTTGGGAGAAGGAACTAATGAGAATTGAAAACAAACGGCAATGACGTCAAATTTCCACAACTCGGACAATTAGAAATAAAAATAGCTGAATATGAAGCAAAAATAACTGTTCCATTACCTAGCTTAAACAAGACTGAAACCATGCAGAGGTTTTCTCGCGCTCCTTCACAACGAAATCAGCGATATCAGTTAGTTATAAAGTGGCCGCGCGCTCGAACTTTATGGCAACTGGCCTCAAAGAGTCAAGGGCGATTATATTTCTCTCATTTGACAGCAGAGAGGTGTCGACGCTGGATTAGGAAATGAAATCTCCCTCAAATACGCGTTAGGCGAAAGAAGAGGTACCCTGGCTATCAAGTGCTTTCCCATCGCACACTTTCTGGGAGTGGTGGGCCTCCAACCTGTCTTCTGCTACTCAGCCAACAGCAAAACTGCCGTCAGCCACAAGACTGAGATGCCTGCACTGTCCCCGGTGTTGGATGGCCCTTCTTGTCTTTTTGGGTGATGGAAGAAACTCTTTGTTTGGGACCCTAAATAATGGACAAACAATCAGCTTCTTCTTGTCTGGTTTCCTCAAGATGTGACCAAAAAAAAAGGAGCTGACGTTGGCGTATCGTTAAGATAAGGGGAAAGGGGAGAAGTTGACCGACCTGGTTAAAGACCTTATCATTGCAAACAAAGTCTAACTGCACTATGCTGAGCACTATGCCATAGCAGCTTGCAGCAAAACTGTTTAGTTCATCTTTTGTCCTCAAGATCCCATCTATCATCTTGCAAAACTACCACCACCGAAACAAGGACATCAATATTTCCCCAGTACGAAGAAATAACCGTCACTGACAGTGGCCAATTAGTTTAGATTAATTAATGTAAAAATAGGCGATAACATAGCACTCCAAAAGCATCTTAGAAAAGCCTTTCCCCCAGACCACCTAATTAAACAATGTTAAAGTACGAAGCTATACGAGATGTGTTGGATTCCTGATACTCAACACTGTTAGACAAAATGCTTAGTTTACCAGACGTTCTGGTAGCGATTTTAGTTGAATAAACATATATGTGTATAGTCTGATCTCCACTACTACCCCCTCATGCCAGGGCTCCTGCTCAGGTTCATTACAGACTAGACTAACTATGGGGGAGCGGACTTCTACGTGTAAGGTAAGTTGGAGCACGCTGCTTTGCGAGAAACATCACTGGCACCCGACGCAAGGAAGAAAAAAGGAAGAAATAGTGGTTTACAGTAGAAGAGTATACAACACATTTACAAAACTTTGGTTTCCCTACGTCATTATTATAAACGTTTTACGTCTTTATCCCAGAAGAAATTCGACAAGCCAGACTGACTTTGCAGCAATAGGAAATGGAGGAAAAACCTTGTTGACATATTTAACTTGGACAATAGGCCAAAAGTATGATTTTATTGCGTCCAAATCCCGCCCAAAATGCGCTGGCAATTTTAGCTCAGTACTTATGGTCAGCATTACTCGTTTACCTTACTTGAAACAGTCGTTGCACGTGAGGGATTTTCGTCGATTGTACGAAGGTAAAGTGACCAGTTTGTTCAAAGTACTTGACTGTTTGTATTGTTAGAATGGTTTTCTTGTTTTGTAGACCACTGTAACAGCCACTGAAGGAAGAACAGCATTTGTTGTTCTGCTCGCAAGTGTGAAAACATCCAGCAACATTCGCGGAGTACTTTGGCTCCCGTACACAGCAATCATCTTGGACCTCACTTACTGAACGTAATAATCTGGAAGAAAAAGCTGATAAAGACGAGGTTATTGTATTTTCTCTTCCATAAATCCATGTCAATGAACGTTTGGCCTTCTTAAGCGGTAAGACGTAAGTGTGAGTATGAGTGTTGCGTGACAAGAAACTGACCGTTACCGCTCATCGATGTGAACTTCGAAGAGGGGCGGTAAGGGGGGTCCTGTGAACGGTTCACGGCTATTAAAAACGACAAATAACGGTTCACGGTAATTAATGCTCCACTTTCACGATTCACGGAAAATGACACTGTAACCAAGGAGGATTTCAGCTGTGAAGCCCTTCACGTGTCTATCTGTTTTATTCTTTACTCTTAGAATTGATGAGTACAGTGTATGTTATCTTTTGGGAGCTATCTTTTCTTGTGCCTGACAATAGTGATGAATTTCAGCTGATGAAAATTGCGCGTATAGACTCATTTGCATTGCTCGGACAGTTCTATATTAACATCCGGTCAGACGACGGTGTTTTTCTCTCCCAGGACTGACGAGAGATGTAGGGGAAAGGCCTGATCGCAAGCTAGTTTTTTCGCTCAAGTTGTTACGACTTCGAGAGGAAAGTCATCGTTTCCTCATGGATACACTCTAGATCTACAACTAAAAGTTCTCTTCCAGACTCAGTGCAGCTAGTGTGGATGTAGGATTTAAAAAGTGGTTCGAAGACCGAAAGCTTCCTTTTTTAATTATTTTAATTAGCGAATGCTTTTATGAGACTTATCAGTTTTAGAATATGTTATTAGACTCGATGATATACTTTTTAACCCCCACAAATACTGTAAGTGAAGGTGAAGGTAGTGAAAGTAAATCGATGAAGAATAGTACTTAACGTCAACGTCATTTGGCCTTCCCTTGTCTCTTACCTTAAACTGGTCTAACGAAAACTCAGAAGAACTTGGATGTGACTTTTACCATTCTTACGCTACGAGTAGTAACTGCTCGAAGAAAAGTCATTTCGTCCTCGTTGTCTACTTGATCTTTAATGTCTGAATTTGTGTCATATTCTGATTCCTGTTCACAATCCCCTGTATCTCTGCTACCTTCTCTTGACATTTCTGCCGCATCCTCTTGTTGTTCGTTCTGATCAACATCTACAGGAGCTTCCGAAGGTCTTGTCTGGAATGTCGCTTTCTCGTTTTGCGCAATAGAAGTGGCATACATGTTTAATGGCAGTGTGCCTGCTTTAAACATCGTCGTTTCCTGACGCATGGTGCGTTGTCTGACGGCCTTGCCGTAGTTTTCTGCGCACTCCCTCATCAATTCTTTCTCGCAGCTGTTCAGCTTCCGTATCGGCTTTAGGTGGTTCATTTTTGAAAGAGCATTCAGTGGTGTCATTTGAGGAATTACAGGGTAGTACGACTTCTCGTGGGTAAAGTAGTAAGCAGCCCACCGTACAACTCGTTTGATGCTTTCATAGACAGTATTTGCCAGATTTCGAGCATACTGTAAGCAAGTGGGAAATTGATCCTTAAAATGACCCATAGCGTGGAGGTTTTCTACTTGGACAGCAAGGCAAGTGTGAAGATCTACTTCGTAACTTGTGTTGAGCTCTTTTAACAGCTCTGCGAGATCTTGAAGACCTTTAAGTATCATGCTAACGGACGATTGCGTTTCACTTGATATAGTCCCCTTCGATCCCATGGGTTTGCATGGTTTGTCAAAGGTTAGAAATCACTTCATCTGTTGATCTCTTCAAGTAGCTATCTGTCTTTCGCTTTGCGTTGCGCAAATCAGGTTGTGTTACATCCGGCTGGAAAAGCTGTGTGGATGTCTGTAAACAGCTGTATACAGCCAGAACATCTGCTTCTCACAAGTTTCAGTTTTGGGAGAATAAAAGACCCAGGCATATAACATTTTCGTAATGGGGAATTGAACGAAATCCCGTCACAAACCAAAAAAGGATGTAGGCTGCTTTGACCTTAGCGTCTTTCAGTGACCATTCACAAACACGTGCGAATATTAAAAATAAGTGCTCACCTTGTAATGCTGTTGTCGACGGTGACTTTAAAAAAGAGGCCTCTCTTCGTCCCACTGTGCCTGTGTGTTTATAGCATAAGCTTTGCTGCCCTCTGCGGACTTTGCTAACCGGCAGAGTTTTAATTCAATACAGGATCCAAGACCACGCTTTTCCGATTCAGCTTTCAAACCAGCATACTCTAGAATGTGCCGCCTTAAAGCTTCTAGAGAAGAATGCGTACTGGCGATCGGAATACGGATTCTTTCCTTCCCTCCAAGAAAAGCCAGAGTTCCAACAGATTTGGGGTCCACATAATAAACTACTCCCTCTAATAACATTTGTTCATTGTCTGTATTGTCGGCCATTGCAGTTGGCATACCTGGACTGACCCTGACGGTAGTACAAAGGTCACAAATGTCATGCGGAGACTTCGGTCTGCCCAAGATCATTGACGTCATCAGAGATTGTTTTAAAATTGATCTTAATTATCACGCAGTCTTCAAAGGCTTCAAATAACAAAGCAGAATCCTGCCATTTGAAACTTTAAAACAGGTTAAAAAAAAACTCCTGTGAGGATCCAAGAAGGCCCAAGAACGTTACCACCCATGTAATCCATTTTCACGAGAAATATTTCAATGATAATCACGAATATCGGATAATCTTTTTTATGTTTCACGTATCACGACAAGCACAACATTCACAGTTCACGTATTATAATTTCACACTTTCACAGATCACGGAAATTAAAACCGCTTGATCACGTATCACGCAAAACCCCCTTTCATCCCCTCTTCGAAAAGCTTGGAATAATTCTGAGGTAATTCAGGTAAAACTGCTCCCATTCAGTTTTGCTCAAAAACTGTTCTATGGTCTATTTTTGAATACGCCTTGGGGTTAAAATGCTTTTAGTTGTAATGAAGACAAATCAAAATGTCTTTAAATTGACCGAGTCATATTAAGTCAAGTTGTGAACGTTGCAGTTTTTGCGAATTTTGTTTAGGTTTTTCCATAAACATATGATGAGTGCCGACAAATTTTATTACAGTTACTTTTAGACCAGTCCTTGATGTTGCGGCCGCATTGCCTGACAAATATGTTTCATCGCGTTCGTTCTTTGTTTAGTTTTTCACATTCTTTTCACATTCTTTCAGTTACCGCAATTTATATTCTGTTAGATTTCCCGCATAATTTCCTTTGTTTCTGGATCATTTTGTAAGTTTCATCGTTTATTTTGAGTCATTTCGCTTTAAAGTTCGCAGTGTCATCATCTAAATATTCCGTTAAATTATCTAGCCCGCTTTTCTGTCTAACGTGTTCAAGGTCACACAACGTTTGTAAGTATCTTTGCCTAGTTTCTTTTCCTTTGCTGTGTTATTTCATCGTTGTCAATAACTGTCATTTATATTCCGTTAGTAACTTGTATTTGTTTTATTCTTAGCAACCGCAATTGTAATCGATGCACTGTAATAAAGGCGCGTTGGAACTGTGACTAGGTCGCTGTAATACTTGACCTGTTGTCTGATCAGAATATGAGCTGTAGGTCAGGTCCCACTTTTAAGAAATCTTGATTTTAGTGGAGGCACCTTATCAATGGCGCTCGTAATGCGTTTTGGTTGGTGCACTAAAAAAATTCTAGCAAAATCCCTAAAAGATAGAACAAGTTATTTTAGCAGCGAAAATAATAAACATGGCCTATTTAAGGTATGGAATAAATACAAGCCGCTTTTGTCAACTCTGTGTTGTTTTATGCTCTCTCGAGTTTAGTGTTAAAATCGGGGTTCCGGCCGAAGGATTTCCTTGTTCAGAGGTCGCATCAGAACTATCGGCCTAAAACAGGCAGAAAATCAAATGAAGCCAAACATGCGATTTTTGTACGTTACTTATAATGTTGTACTTCTGCACAGAAAATGAAAGAAATCTATTTTCCATGGAAAATCGACCGGTTGGTTTTTACACGGAATGCCTCTTAATGATTAACTAGCCTTTTAAGTTACAAGAAGTAGTTTTCATGGTAAAAACAATAACTCACTAATGCACGGTTGGAAAAGTGTCAAACTAACTCTAAAATGTACATAAATGGCATGATTGTGCAATAAACTGAAAAAATTAGCAATTTTTCTCCATTCGATTTTTTAAAAACTTTCCTTCCCAGAATGTAAGGTAACAGGAAATAATTGAAAGACAAAAAGTCACTTGATGAGACATATTTCAAACATGTTTACACTTTTTTTAGTTCATTACCCCGCAAAAAAGTACTTTAATTTGAAGAGTTAAGAACAATAGGTTAAAATGCAAGGGAGATATCTTTGTTAAGAGTTGCTTTATTCCAAGAGATTCTGTTATTCGAGAAAAACGGACTTAAAGATAAAGAAATGAACTCGCGACAGTAATTCGTCGCTTATTGCCCTAAAACTATTATCAAATGGAATTTATCACACCGAAATTTAAGTTCAACGGCGTTCCTGTTCAAAAAAACATGTTTTCTGTAAGAACTAGGACTTGTTTTGTCAATTAAATCGCAGACACCAAAAATCTCTCTTCTTCTCAGGCAGGTGTTTCTCTAGAAGAACACTGACGTCGGTTTGTGCAGGGAAGCAGGGGGGAGGGGGAGGGGATAGAATGATAGATTAACCCTTCAATTATAAGAATCCGCTCTATCACATTGAAGAAGTCATATTTTTATGTTCCGAAATGACGATTTTAGTCAGTCTGCTGGGCCAAAATCAGCCGTTTTCTCTATTTTCCCGAACATTCACGCTTGAATTGCCCGCTGCAATGGCTCATTGATATGCGTAAATGTCCGACCATTTCATCGTATGTTTTAGAAAGTCGTTCTTTCGCACTTAATAAATGTAAACAATGATTGCTATGGTCGTTGCTATGGAAGAAATCCATACTGCTGTTCAGACTCGTAGTAATCATAATAATAATAATAATAATAATAATAATAATTTAAAACAGTATTATGATTATAATAAGAACCTTCCCAGCATGCTTTGCACCTGAAAAATTTTCAGTGCTAAATAACTTAGTTAATTTGTGGTCGAAGAGGACGCTGTACCATGTCAGTGGTATTTTCACCTGCGTGAAACTTATCCCTCATATCAATGTCACGGTGATGACGTCATTAGTCGCATGACTATGGCAATTAAAGATGTTTTAGCTCACTGCAAGAACAAGCTTCTATCAATACAAAAGCAGATAACGTGCCCTGATGGTCATTCGAATGAGCAATCTGGAAATTGCCAGTTGACATCTGGGATTCGAAAGTTAATGTGGCTGTGTACAGGACATTTCCCAGGGGACTGGTAAGGAGTCTGTAGCTATGGCAGTTTAAGGGGGAAAGAAGCAAGCTTCGGCTGGTTAATAGAACTTCACACAAAAGTAACGTCCATGATATCCTTATTGCTGTGACACCATCGGTCACGTGGCCCGAATATTTCAAATCACTTTAAAACTGCAGTGGGCTCAATAAATCCGTAATTTCTCTCAGTCATCTTGTGGAAAAAAATGGTTATTCAAAAACGACCACTCTTACTTTTTCTTTTGAAAAAAACGAAATAAAAATGAAGCTGAATTTTTTGACAATTCCCTGTTTTGTGAGGTTTTAATATAAATGTAAAAACGAGTCAGCGTATTTGGTTTCAGACTATATTCTTTCAAACGACGTTAACAGTTTTTCTGAAAAAATTCGTTTTCATATAGCTTAGGGATGTGAATTTGCACCCACGCGGAGTACTGGGCACCAATGTCATGGATTGTTAAGGGAAACTGGTGCCCTTTTTAGGCGCGGGCGCACAGCTGAAACTACAAGCTGTCTTGCACTTGGCGGTATATACTTCTACTTGGCAGAAGGATGGGTTGAAGAGGTGTTATTCCTAGCTTTCTGTCGCGTATTTCCACTTAAGAATTGTTAATGGTTTATCGGAAAGTGGACAACACTTCATTTTTCGCTGCATTGCTCGGAAATTTTGGTCAATTGCCAAGTCAAACAGGCTACAATGTCAGGTACGTGTAATGACTTTTGTTGTGAAATACGCTTAGTTGAGCTCAGTGAACAGCTGTTTAGAGCTCTTCCGATCGATCATTAGCTTGATGTTTCTTATTTATCGTTAGTCCAGTGCTTAAATAATTTAACTTTTATTCCGGTTGCATGTAAACAGCCGACAGAAGTAGTTTCTGTTCACTCGACTGCAAAATCATATATTATTTGTTGGCTAAGTAAAAAAGCAAGAAAGCATCCTTTTTGTTTCAGTAAGCTTAAGCTTTTATTACAGTGTTGCTGTTAAACTTAATATTTCAAACAGTTCTTGCTTAAAGCAAGAAATCCAGGCTATTCCCCAAATGTTTATATTGGCAGATAAGCTTAAATTCGTTTGTGTAGCATCATTTAAGTGTTGTTAACATCTCCCACTTGATTGTTGATTAGCTGGGCTTTTCTTGACTGCTTGCAAAATATTTATATATGTCTAACGTGTTCTGAATGTTTGTTATATCAAGTAACGTTCAAAAGCATTACAGAATCTTTTCTTTTAAACAAAACTTTGGATTATAGTTTTGGCATGTTTTGATGACAAACAACAAATTTAAATTTCGAATAGGTATAACTTTTATTACAGATTATGTGTTGATTATTTTTGGGAAAATGCGTTTAAGATAATAGAGTTAAAAGAAGGTAAATGTAAATTTGTATATATCTTCTTCTCAACTTTCACCGAATATTCCATAATTTGCAGGGTAAAAAATTAACTTCAGGACTTGGTTGCTGTTCGGCTATTATCCTTGATTTCTTAGTGGCCCAGGCCAAAATAAAGTGGCTTTTAATAAACCCCTCTCAACCTGGGTGAGAAGTAAGTCCTTTATCGAGGGATTTTGCCAATAGTCATGTGGGAAAAAGTACAACATTGAACTATGGTTAAGTCTGGAGACACGTGTCAATAAAAACAAAATGGCAACTTGATATATTACGAATTGATCCAAATACTCGAGAATGGCTTTGAATTTTGCACTTCAAGGACTAAACATTTTTTACTACAATAACATTTATGAACTTAGATTTGAGGAAGGGAAAGGAAAGAAAGGTACTCTAATGAAAGTACATGTAAATTTTATTTTATTTTTATTGCAACTACATTGTAACATTTTTTAATCCTAGTCGCCCGTCAGGCGATCAAACCTCAACTTTTAGTAGGCCTGTTCAGTTTTAAATCGCCACTGGCAACCGGGCGACGGCCAATTTTTAGCCCTGAATTTGTTGTTTTGACTGATCCTTTTTTATCTGTTCTAGGCATGTATATGTCAGCAGTGATCAGTAAATTGAACTGGATGGAACGTAGTAATCGGGTTAATTTGGGCTCGGTAGTCAATTTCAGAACCCAGTCAAACATAATTAAGCACAATTAAACAGTGTTAAAATCATTCAAATATACCAGATATTTAAACCATCTGCCTTTTAGTGTGTGAAATTTGACCATGATCTGTGTTGTATTGTCATGTAAACACATAAATTTGAACCAAGGATAAAATTGTCCGACAACACTTACATGAGTGTTCCATCAAGACTTCCATTCAGGTGGGCAATGAAAACCTTATACCCACTTAAGTTACAAAATCCATTTTTCACGGTGAAGTGTGGTTTATTCTGGATGGTTAAATGGTTAAAACCTAGTGCAGAATGAATCAAACAGTTATAGGTGTTTACGTGATACCGGTATGGGTTTTTAAACCAGAATGAGAATTTTGATCCAATACCACTTCTGGGGTGAACTCACACAGGTATGGCTCACACTGTCATGAGAAATTGTGCTGTAATCACACAAACAAATAAAGGGAAACAAGAGGGAACTGGGATGCGCTTGTACCAGAATGAAAATCATACTGATGTCATGTAAATTAAAACACCCCCTTAGACTAACCTAGAGCAGTTCTCAAGGATGTTTAACAACATCCTTAGGGACCCAGGAGCCGTAACGCCCTGATTTCATGAAAGCAGTGCAAACTCAGACTGGTATGATTTTGTTTACATGAGACTGGTCGGAAAGTGAGACTGGCATGAAGTGTTTACGTGAGACCAACCATGCCTAACAATCCAGTTTACCTTCTATCCTCCAGCTTGGAATGCTTCAACGCCACTTATTAAGTAAACGCGCATGCTCAAAACAAAAAACTCAGACCGGTTTGAACTCAAGTCATGTTTACGTGGTTCCCCAGTCTGTTTTTAGACCGCTGTGAGTCATTCATATCAGTTCAGCAATGGCAATGGTAATCAAACCAGCCCGAGATGATAATTATCTTATATCGGCTTCACGTTTCTTATCGCGTTCATGTAAACAGAAGCAAGCGTTAGTATGGAGTTGATCTGAAGTTGTACCGCCCTAAGTTGGTACCATTCCCATCGACTACGGGCAGTCCCTCAATTTTTTCTGGTGCGTGCACACCGTCTGTCCATACGTATGTACGTTGCCCTGGATGAAATTGCATTCATACAGCTTAATTTCAATTAACGTTGTCGTATGAAAGCTTAAGCCTATGCGACAAGACCGCAGGGTAATATGGGATTTTTATGCCTAAGTTCATCAAAATCAGCAGTACCTTTCTTGCTGTGCAATGGCAAAGCATATGGAAGAGTTTTATAGTATAAAAATTAAAAAAAAAACCTGAAAGAATTGTTTTTAGGTAGAATTCTCGTTTTAAACATAATTTTTAACCTCACTGATCTTTTTGCCTACGCGGTCAAAACGGCAAATTTAAATTATGTGGGTACATGTGGAGCACGTGCATGGTACGTATATTTGAAGTAGGAAAAACAGTGTCATGAAAAATATGGAACTTGAATTTTCGCAGATCATAGCAAGTATTAACAACTGAAAATGAAAAGCCGAATCAGGATCGCTGCTGACAATAATCGGATGGTGCCCATTTATCACTTTATAACTGCTGTCAGCCGTAAAACTAAGACTAATTTCAGCTACCTGCACTACCCTTCGGTTTTGTCGTGTGAGCTTGAAATGATCCGACAACCGTAATTGAAATAGCTGTATACAAAGTCTCAAAGTGTCCTTGAGCCGTAAAATGCAGTTCTGGTGCAATAACAGACAGCCTGTAGTTCTAACCCTTAAACCTTTCCTTTGGGCTACAAGTCAAAAGGATATATACTTCCATGGGCATTTTACTCTCTAAAAAAAAAAGATCTTTACGGGTAATGAGCAATACTTTTATGAACAATAATTCAAATTTTTGAAGATTCCTTTGTTTATTGCTTCCCCGCGGAGACTGAAGAGAAAGAAAACCAAGCCAAATATAGAGGTTTGTCTGTAAAGCCTTGGAGTCATGTTAGAATTTTGAGTTATCTAACGTGGGCTATTGGCAATTTGCTGGACTATGAACAAGATCCTTGACATGGCGATTCCATCCAGTTGACAAGCTGTGCTTGTTCTGTGGCATGACTTAGTCCTTGCGAGCTCCTCAGTTAGGCTAGCCTATCTGTAAATATTACGTATACTGTGGGGTCACCAAGAGATTAAAACCTCAAAAAAGCCATGGGCTTACTGGCAATTGAGGTAATTAAGGTGACTCGATCGAAATAAATGACGCGCTCCATGCCTCTCTAAAAACTCTAATAACATCGGCATTTCTCACTCGATTGCCTTGAAACTTTCGCATTTTACACACAATTTATAGAGGAATAATACGTAGGTCAACACATAGATGTACTGTTCGTTATTTTTGCGTGATTTTGCTTTTATTGAACACTACTTTTTTGATAAAATTGCTATTCTAACAAAACTGAGCGCTACGATTTGGTTTAAACTTCTAGAATCGGCTTATAATAACATCTTACCTTGACTCTTCAAGTTCCCGCAAAATCGTAGGAACAGAAATCCCGGTAAAATGTGAACGTCAAAATAACAACCCCAGACGGACTTCAAAGTTTGGACCGCTCAAGCACTTTCCAAATTTGACTGAAAAGCGTAATAACTCCAGATAAAGTAAGTTCAATGTATCGTTATAGTTAGTTTCAAACCACATTTGGCTATCCGCAACGATGAAAAAGTTTGGGCAGCTATTATAAACTCACTTTCTGCACCAAAATATAACGAAGTCGCCAAGTTCACGTTTTTCTGAATTATATGAAAACTAACCGGACGAATTGAATAAAACTACCGGAACATGAAACTGAATCTTTTGCACATGCTTTGCGCTATTTTACTTTGCTGGCACGGTCTTGGTTGGACAAGATATTTTTTGAAAGTGATGCACTATCGAAACTCTGTTCTGTAAACGGCTTTGTTGTTATCTGAATTCCACAGTAGCGATATGCAAATTTCCTTTCATTTGATGAGAATTTGAGGAATTTACACATTGGCTAGAGGGGTGTATTGACGATGTTTGGTCGCTACACGCTTTAGTGGTTTTACGTGCCTATAATGTCATGCCAGTGAAGGTTAAAATCGTCCTTTTGAGATATACAAAAAAGTGTGTCTCCTGATAACAACATAGGATTTCATAGGATAATAATTGTTCCTTTACTTTCAATTAGCATGATCATGAAATTATAGAACAAATACGTAAAACCACCAAAGCGTGTAGCGACCACACACTGTCAATGCACCCCCCTAGCCAATGTGTAAATTCCTCAAATTCTCATCAAACGAAAGGAAATTTGCATAGCGCTACTGTGGAATTCAGATAAAAACAAAGCCGTATACAGAACAGAGTTTCGGTAGTGCATCACTTTCAAAAAATATATTGTCCAAACCAAGACCGCCCCAGCAAAGTAAAATAGCGCAAAGTATGTGTAAAAGATTCAGTTTCATGTTCCGGTAGTTTTATTCAATTCGTCCGGTTAGTTTTCATATAATTCAGAAAAACGTGAATTTGGCGACTTCGTTATATTTTGGTGCAGAAAGTGAGTTTATAATAGCCGCCCAAACTTTTTCATCGTTGCGGATAGCCAAATTGTTATCTTGTTATCGATCTTTACTTAATTACAGTGAAACCTGTGCTAAGCGGACAATTGTTCGTGAAACATTCTTTCCGAGAATGCAATCGACAGAGATCGCGGAAAAATCTCCAATAGAATTTCGGTCAATCAGAACGCTGCACTAATTAGTTACTTTTAATTTTTATTTAAGGGTGTATAGGACTAAAACTATTAAATTTCAACAGTGCGTTCTAGAAATCCCGTTACCATTTATTCCTGACTCTGTGTTTTGTCCTGTTACAGCTTTAAAAGTTTGTTTACCAGCTGCGGTACACACTATCCCTCCTGTGTTTGTTATCAATGATCATTTCAACCCCCTTTTTCAAATCTTGTGTGGCTACTGTGGGTGTGGTTTCTTCCAATTATTCCTCACGCAGTTTTCGTCAGGGTGGCAAGAATTTTGGTTTAGTTGTGGCGCATCTACCAAATTTATCAAGTTGTAGGGTGATTGGCGCAGCGACGCCAGTATTTAGTTTATCTCAAGTTATCTACTCAGGAGACATGTCATCTCCGCTAGGCTTCCTAAGTTATCCATTCATTGATTTTTTTTCTCTTTTGTTTCTTTTTTGTCTTCCTGTGGTCAGTTTGGTGAGCTCTCGTGTAGATTCGGTGATGTTCCAGAGAACTTCGGCATTCTCTAGAGAGTAACTTCGCTGTATCCTTGGGCTATGTCGTAGACTATTTCGTTATTTTTAGGCGTTGATGTATCAGATAACTAGGGTGTCTTGGGTTCCTGCTGTTTAGAGCAATGACTTGTGGTGTACACTTATCAGTGACTTCACGCTCAGTAATATTTTATGTGTTGTGGCAAAATTTAAGATAAATAGCGCAATGTAAAGATAAATCTAGCAATGTAAGTGTTGCTAGAATACGTTTTTCTTCTGTTTTGTGTTTGTGTTGCAGGGCGAGCTATTTCGTATTCGAGTTGTCCAATGTTTCTACTTGTAGGTGTTAAAGTAATAGTTTTAAGCGTAAAGCTTTATGCGTTTGCGCTCATGTTAGTTTATATTTGTGGAACAGAAAAATTCAATTATAAGGCTTCTAATGTATTTAAACGGGCTATGGCTAAAAGAAAATAATTTGTTACACTTGTGCTTGTGAATAGTCGATTTCCGGTTTTGGTCAGATAATATTCAAGTGCAATTATTAAGTTCATCTAATTTAATAGTTTTGGCATGTCAAAACACTTAACTAGGAGACACACCCCCTTGCTTTGTTCGTGTCCTTCATCACTCGCACCAAGTTTCTTCTCAGCCACATAACGCGTTCAGCGTCGGCTCAAAGGTCAGTTTGCCTTTTCGCTGTTTTGCCCTTCTCTCCCTGGGTTCTGTTTTTCTGCCTTTTAGCTTCAAAAAAAATTGTCTTTGTTTGCAACACTCACGCGTAGTTTTTTTTTTTCACCTAATTAACTTTGACCTAATTAATCCTTCGTTATTCTGTTTGGGTTACTTGCGAATGCAAAACAGTAGTTTTTCTGAAAGTTTGGTTCCAAAAGAGAGTGCTAGTTGTAGTGAATTCTACTACATAACACAGGCATGTTTTAATACACAGTTTATGTTCATAACTCAGTTGTCAAATAACAATCGAGTTATCGAGGGTAAAATTAGTGAGAAAATGGCCTGAAGGGAAAACGGATTTACTTCGATTTAACTCATTTAAGGAGAGGTTCGAGTTATCGAGGGTTCAGGTTATCAAGAGTAAATTTTTGAAGCAAAGCCAGAGGAAATCAATTTTGGTTCGAGTTACAATTGGCGCGTGCTCCGAGTTACCGAGGGATCGATTTAACGGGAGTCAACTGAAGAAAATATATCGATGCTCAAAGCTAACGCGGCAGTTATTCTCCTGCCTTCAGAGAATTTCCTGTTGGTCTGTTTTATCACCTGTAGTTTTCTCCCGGCGGGAAGTTCCTTGCTAACCAAAAGCCCGCCACCGTTTTCAGTCCTCCGTCAGTTGAGACATACGATAAAATCTTGAACAAAATGCAAAGTGTTTTATATGGGGAGGCTCCGCCCCGAAGCTCAAACCCCTACCCTTTAACATGCTAATTTTTACCAAAATGGCACCCCTTCAACATACCTAGAGCAAAATTGAACCCCTTTCTTATACCTCAAGGACAAACCAAAACAGTAGAATATCCTATAGACTTCCTACAGCTGCCGTGTTTCCCCTGGGTTTTCAGTTACCCTGGGTCAGTGACCTAACGCTCCAAGCTTTCCTGTGTTTCTTGTTGTTATTTTTGCCAACATTTGGCACTCTTTTCTATACTTTGTTTTAGCTGCCATCTCTTTGAAAGGAAAATTAAAATTAAAGCGCTAAGGTTACAAGGTTACGTCAACAATAAGCTATTTTGGGAACGTCGACATATCGTTAAGACCTATTAGCAATATAAAGGCTCTTCCAACCTTTCGTGACCCTTTCGCTATTAGAAAAACGCGGCTTTCAGTGGTTTTAGAATCTCTCTTGCAAGACTAATGTTTTTTAGAATAGCGACTACGTCTGGCCATTTTTTACTCAATCAAACACGATCTAATAAAACAGCAAACCCTGTGCTATTATAGAGGCCCGGTTATACAGTGTATGTACGTCACTCCCCTGAAATTCAAAACTTGTTTTGTTACAATTTTGGGTGGTTTGCAGGCCGTTCGTCGTTGTCATTTCATTTCGTTTAATTTATGACTCTGTTTCACTGAAGCCATGTCGGTTTTACACTTACAAGGACTCCTTATGGCATGCAACAGAGTCGATGTCTTTGGCCACTGCCTTTTCCCGCTGGGGATTAGTTGTGCTCACTTTAGTGAACAAGCTCAAATTCATACGCAAATTGACGCACGTTTTTCACGCGTGACCTCAGTTTGGCAAGATTTGGGTACCCAACGCAAGTCGACGGAAGTGTTGTTTTCCTCACTAGTGTTGCTAGCGCTGTTGCAAAGTTTTTAAAGTTGTTTTTCTTCTGTTTTGTGCAACTTGTGTCTACTGTGCAATTTAACTTTTTGTGCGCCTTTTGACCGCTTGCCTGGGGTTTAAAATATACTTTCGAGTTGGGAACCGACAATTGGAAACTCATGACAACATAAGAAAAGTTTTCCGAGAATTAACGGTCTGAAACTTACCAAGTTGGTATGGGTGAAGGTATTGCTTCTAGCAATTAAAGAGTTTGAGATGCCTTTCTTCCGCAGCCTGGTTTAAAAGTTTTGTAGATGTTCTGCCGAAGTTTGTGTGGGGGGAGGTATCGCTTGCAGTGATACAAACATCTGAATTTGTTAAGTTACTAGACTGAAACAATATCCAACACCTGACATAACCCAAAAGAAACTTCGTGTGATTGCAAAAAAAAAAATTATATATATATAAATAAGCTGCCCCATACAACCCCGCTTCAAATCGCTGTAACTTGTGCCTGTGGGAGAAGTATTTTATAATCTGCAGACCTGATTTGGCTTCACTCAATAAACGAAATGAACTAATAACCTCCTGTAGACACGCAAACAAATTCCTGCTCAAAAACTTCAAACCCGTCACGCAATAGCAACTGTTTATTTTAGATTTCAAAACTTCCATTGTCACGCATTTTTTAAGCATTTATTGTTTCGAAACAGTAACCGTTGTAATTTTATACTTTATAATTATCTTTGTCATAAGCTTTCATTGTCCGGAAAAACCGTTGTAATTTTATACTTTCCTTCTCATCGAGCGTCCTTATATACCAGTGTAGCGTTGTAATCTTTACATTTGGCAATTTTATCTGATGAGTGCCGTACAAATTGTGCGGTACGAAACTATTTAGTAATAAAAATGCCAAGTCTAATCTTCAGTTGATCAGACTGTCTTCTAATATATATATATATATATATATATATATATGTTGTGTTAAAAAACGGGACCATAAAAAAGCTGTCTTTTTACGTAAAAATGCTGCATTTTTACAAATATATATTTGTAAAAATACCGTCCCCATATATAATAGAAGGTTCCCTCACCTTTACGTAAAAAAGCAATTTTCTTACACATACATATTTGTAAAAATACGGTCCGGATGTATATATGTTACACAGACCGGGTCTTTTTTACATAAAAAAGGAGCTTTTTTACAAATATATTTTTGTGAAAATCCGGTCCCAAACTATATATTTCCAAATGTAGCATAACAATTTTGTTTAACTTCAAGCCCGATTCAGCGCGTCTAGAGCGAGATTATTTATTCCTGGCAGTTTGTAGCCTTTAGCCTCCAAACTTTGATGCATGTTATAGTATACTTTTTGCTTAACTCGAAACCATTTTAACCCGCTAAATGACATAAGGACATTTCGTTGAAATTGTCCGTTTCTTTCCATACTTTATTTGTCTCAAATGAAACTCTTTGAAGAAAATCAGGCTATGCTTGTGATCGTGAGGATTCATTCGGACAGCTTGTTAGTCTTAAAAAAAAACAAGTAAATTAAAAAAATATCACGGCACAAAAGAGGGTCGTCACTTAGTTTTATAATTCTTGTTAGATTAAAACGAATGCGTTAATTAACTTTGCGGCCTGTTGTCTTTGGGTTTAATTACTCCGTCCTTGCGACATCGTTCGTGTTGTTATCTTTTTTTTATCATATTAAATGACTCGTTTTGTAACAGAGACGGTTTAAAAATCTCCTTTAAAGGAACTATGTCACGGCATTTTCATTCATTTTTCTGATCTGACAAAATTATTTTCTCATTGAAGGAAAACTCAAAATAATAGCTTCCTATGGTAGAAAAACACCAAAGAAGTGATAATAAATCAAAACTAAACAAGGATGGTTACAACTGGGGGAGATTAAGAAGGATTATGAATGACAGACTTGAAAAAACTTGCCAATTTTTTCAAGATGCTTTGCCCGCGACGTAGCTCATGTAAGTTAGCTTTTTAAAACGCGTTTCTACATAGCACCAAGCAATAACGCAATTTCAGGCGGAACGGGAATTATCATTCGCGCTCACATTCACTTTTGCATTACAACGTTACCTTGAACCGTTTTATGTTTCTTACGATTTCAACGGGAGTGAATTCACACAGAAAATCTTGAAATTTGTTAATTTAAAATTGTTGCGCTTAGGTTGCAGACTCAAAGCGTATTCATGATAACTATTGTTTTGAGCAACTTTTCACTCTATTATTTTCTTTGTTGCAATGCTAATACCCCTGCGCGCGTTTTGATTTAAGTAGTTGAACATGTTTAGATCATTGCGCCTTCCCTTAATGTTTTAGAAATAGTTTTCGAACAGTCGGGGCGAAAGCGGTATACTTTAAAGGTGTTCGTACGAAGAGTTATTTAGTTGTACACGGAAAACAAATCACGTCCAAGGGTAAGAAAGCAAAGCGACTGTCGATACGTGTCTTACGTGTTGGTTTGGTCAGCATATTATTTGCTAATTGATGAACTAAAAAAAGATAAAGAAATGTTTCAGGACCGTTAAAAAACGGAATTTTTACATAAAAGGACAGCTTTCTTACAAATATATATTTGTAAGAAGGATGTCCTTTTACGTAAAGATGCATCCTTTTTACGTAAAAAGACGTGCTTTTTTATAAATGTATATTTTTTAAAAATGATGATTTTTAACGTAAAAGTGCTGCACCAGCATTTTTACGTAAAAAAGGTGTCTTCAAAGACTACCATTTTAAGTAAAAATGACGTCTTTTTACGTAAAAAGGCTGCATCTTTACGTAAAAAGACAGCTCTTTTACAAATATATATTTTTATAAAAAGGCTGTCTTTTTACTTAAAGATGCAGCTTTTTTACAAATATATATTTTGTAAAAATGCTGCTTTTTTACATAAAAGTGCTGCATCTTTACGTAAAAAGATACGAAACAGAACTGTAGCAATAAATCGATGAAATACTCCTGAAGCCTGGAACCTTTTTCAATAACATATATATATATATATATATATATATATATAACAGTAAGAATTGAAGAGTTAGTTTTTATGGACATTTACTCGCTACTCTGAGTTTCATGCCTCATGCGAGGCAATCATCAGGCGACTGCCAGAAAAAACGGTTACATTCAGAGATATTTGAAAATTCAGAACAATACAATACATTGTGTGTCACATGTCACGTCACGCGGGAACTTTAACACTAGTTAGAATAGAACGTTTTTCAGCAAGAATTTCCTAGCATGTCTACAACACGATATAAGCTCATTTCTGCTGTTGAGAGTTGACATTTCCGGTTTACATAAAATGAAAAATTTCTCCCACAAACACAAATTGCATCTCTTGGTAATATTCGAATAAGACCTAGCCTGTTTAACTTTGCGCCACTTGATGTGATACTTAATGTTCTTATCTTTGAGATTCCATATGTATTTACTTAGTTCGGTAGCGTGTTTATACCGTTCATTTCGAAAAGAACATACATGGTTACGATATCTTAATTTAAATGCAGTGTCACAGAGTCCGATGTAAGTCTCCTTCGTGGTTGAGGTGGTGACTTCGGCTTGGTAAATGATGCTTTCCACAAATATCTCTGAATGTAACCGTTTTTTCTGGCAGTCGCCTGATGATTGCCTCGCATGAGGCATGAAACTCAGAGTAGCGAGTAAATGTCCATAAAAACTAACTCTTGAATTCTTACTGTTATTCACCGCTCTAGTTCAGCTATTGAGCACTTTGTAGTAGATGAGAATTTCACTCCATTTTTTGGTTATATATATATATATATATATATATATATATATATATATATATATATATATATATATATATATATATATATAACAAAATAGTGAATTGAAATCCTCATCGGCTATTAGAGTGCTCAATAGATAAGACTAGAGCAATGAATATGTAGAAATGAGGAGCTGGATTATTTGGTCCAAGACATTTAATTGCTACTCAGAGTTTCATGCTTCTTCCGAAACAATCATCAGGCAACTACCAGAAAAAACGGTTACAATCAGAGATATTTCAAAAATACAGAACAATACATACTAGGTGTGGCGCGTGGCGCGTCAAGCGGGATTTTATCGCTAATTAAGTGATGACATTTTTCAGCAGGAATTTCCTAGAATGTCTACAGCACGATGTTAGCTCGTTTCTGTTATTGAGTGTTGACATTTCAGGTTTACAAATTATGAAATATTTCTCCCACAAACACAAATTACATTTCTTAGTAACGTTCGAGTAAGAGCGAGCTTGTTTTACTTTACACCATTTGATGTCGAACTTAATGTTCTGGTCTTTCAGGTTCCATACGTGCTTACTGAGCTCGGTAGCGTTCCTGTACCGTTCGTTTCGAAGTGAGCATACATGGTTTCTATATCTTAATTTAAATGTGGTGTCGCAAAGCCCGATGTATGTTTCTCTTGTGGTTGGTGTAGTAACTTCAGCTTGGTATACGATGTTTTGGGCGTTGCAGCTTCCATCCATGGGGCACGTGTTTGGTTTACGGCAGTTACAATTTTTGTTCTCTTCATCATTGTGTATGGGTTTGCTGATTTCGGCTTTATTGTGGTTGGATATAATTGTCTTGATGTTATTCATGCAGCTGTAACTTAATTTAAGTGTGTTCCGATTAAAAATCTTGTGTAGTGGGTTAGATTTGGGGAAGTGCTGGTCAATAAGGGAAAGGAAGCATTTTCCTACGTTTGTTTCCACGTTATTGCTGTATGGCGGGTTGTACCATATGATGTTTCTTTGTCTGCGTTTCCGTGGGTGTGGTGTCTGGCTGGGGGATTCATCGTATGAGAGGTTGTGGTGGTAACCGCTTTTGTTGAGCGCTTCTTGATAGACGTGTTTGGCGTTATCGAAGCATTCTTTATCCGACGATATTTCAGAGAGCCTTCTGTTGATGGATTTTGGGATGTTCTTCAGGATAGATGGTGGATGGTTGGATTTTTTGTGTAGCAATTAAATGTCTTGGACCAAATAATCCAGCTCCTCATTTCTACATATATATATATATATATATATATATATATATATATATATATATATATATATATATATATATATATATATATATATATATATATATAATGTATATTAGTGACGGTCAAGTAGCGAACTCCAGTTAAGACGTTTCAGCTTTATTTGCTCAACGTTTCGGCCGTCTCGGCCTTCTGAAAAGTCTTAACTGGAGTTGGCTAGTTAAGACTTTTCAGCTTTATTTGCTCAACGTTTCGGCCGTCTCGGCCTTCTGAAAAGTCTTAACTGGAGTTGGCTAGTTAAGACTTTTCAGCTTTATTTGCTCAACGTTTCGGCCGTCTCGGTCTTCTGAAAAGTCTTAACTGGAGTTGGAGTTGACCGTCACTAATATACATTCTGTTTCAATTATTCAAGTTTCCACGATCGCTTCTAGTGATCCTCCGTTACAGACTCCGTGGACAGCATTGTTTGTGGGACCGATTACAAGAAATTCAAATATATATATTTAACAATTATTCTACGAGGGCGCGCTGGATATCGAATGATAGATAACCAACGAGGCGCGTGGCGCCGAGTTGGTTATAATCATTTGATATCCAGCAAGCCCGAGTAGAATAATTGTTTTATTAAAAACTTATAACCACTATTAAAAAAAATCAAGAAAGAACGGGAAAAATGAGAAAAGAAATTTAAACGGAACAAGAATCGATCACATGACTGAACGAAAAAGGCGCCAAAACCTGCGAAGTGTTGCAGCGTTTCATTGCAAAGCTGAATGAATCAATGAAAACTGCTCGAAAGTGAACAAAGTAGCACACGTTTAGGAAAAAGTCTTCTAATTATTGGCTCTGAAATATGGTACATGTTTGATTTTTCCTCAACATTGTTGTAATCATCGTTCAAAGCGGATTGAAGCTGTACAATTTCACCATATAGCTTCTGGAGTTGAAACTGAACAAGTTTGTAATCCGGCTGTTCGCACAACGGAGCCATCATGTGCGTGTTTGATCGAACTGAAGACAGAACAATTTGAACAGTTGAACTTGAAGAGGTAATTTCTGTGCAGCTCAGAAGCAAGATTACTGTAGCGAGGAACATTAGAATTCACCATCATAGTTTGTTAAACGGAAAGCGCAAAATGCAGTTGTTCTTGGTTTAGAGGTTGCGGACGAAATGGTAAAAACAACATTCAAACAACTGGAAAAGCGATTCAACTCCGTTTACATGGCATCCGATTTCTATCTGAGCATTTGGACCTGTTGGAACACAGAGCTACAACAAGTGCAGGTAAACCAGTGTCAATTTTGCGTGTTAAAGCCGAAAAACAATCTCGCCCTTCCTTCTTGGTAGTTTGCAGCTGTATTTTTTAGTACTTGTTTAGACTGCTTCATGATTTTCGCACCGACTCGCCATGAATGCTCCTGCCCCATTTCACTGTGTTTTATTTTATGTCTCCTCTTGACATTTTGAAGTGGAAATCCTTTCTGATAAAACTTACTGTTTGTTCAATTTCAATGATCGACGTGACGATCGATGAAAGAAATTAATTGTAAACACATCGCTTAATGCTTAATTTTCTATTTCTGCACAGTTTTTTCAAACAATTTTGACTTGTGTTAGACGACGCTGTTGGTGATGCTTGTTGGTGACGCTGTTGGAATTTCTGCTTGATTTAAGTTCGCTGCCAAGTGATTTTTCTCGTCAATTTTTATCGCCGGGTTGCTCGCGAGGAAAAAACTTTCAGCTCACTTTGTTGTTGAGTGTTCATTGACCATATTTGGTCGCAGCAGGTATATGAGCTGATAGCCTAGCTCCGTTGAGCCAATCAAAATGCTAGAAATCCAATATACCTAGTCCAGTTTTTAATAAATATATATATACACACCCGTTTTCAAAAACGTTGCAACTTGAAAAATATATATACATATATTTATCTTTTGTCTTCACAACGCGAAAACAAAAGATAAAATATGAAAAAAAAGGTATATATATATATTGTCAAGTTGCAATATTTTTGAAAACCGGTATATATATATATATATATATATATATATATATATATATATTAGATTAGCCAATCATATCCGCCTACATCACGCCACTAGGTATTGTTCTGTATTTTCAAATTTTGTATATATTCTCATGTATCCGTTATTTTTCGCAGTTGCTTGATGATTGCTTCGCAAGAAGCATGAAACTCTGAGTAGCAATAAATGTCTTCGACCAAATAATCCAACTCTGCAAATCTACATATTGATCTAGTTTATCTATTGAGCACTTTAATAGCTGATGAAGCTTTCAATTCATTATCTTTATATATATATATATATATATTATATAGACAAGAGTGTTTTAGTGGAAAATAGGCCACTCGTAAAGTTCATACGAAACTACATCCGGGACTCGAGTGGCGTATTTTCCATATCCATGATATCGATGACGTCATTTCCCGCTTTTACACTGTTGTTTGTGCAAAAATACTCATGTCTGTATAATAAAAAGAAAATTACACGGGGGCTTGAAGATGTCAATTTTATTTTCTCGTAGTAAAAAACAATATTTTGCTCACTCGCTGCCCTCGTAACACAAATGAACTTAAACCAGTCAAAGAAAGAATAAACAAACACAAAGTGAAAACCCTAAAAATTGTCCTGAACGGGATTTGAACCCCGTTCAGGACAATTTTTAGAGTTTTCACTTTGTGTTTGTTTATTCTTTCTTTGACTGGTTTAAGTTCATTTGTGTTATTTATATTCGTCAAAAAGGCCTACAAGCCTTCCAGTCAGCTCCTGTGAAAACACTAAAATTTGTCGGGAGGCCCGTGAACCATAAAGCCTTAAGTTCGGCTGCGTTGTTGCGTGGTCGTTCTGATGGTGTAGTGGTTAACACATCGGCACTAGAAAGTCGAGGACGTGGGTTCAAATCCCGTTCAGGATTGTCTGTCTGTCTGTCTGTCTGTCTATCTATCTATCTATATATACACCCGTTTTCAAAAAGGCTTTCCTCCAGAGAAATAGATAGATATATACTTTTGTTCAGTCGCACGTGCATGCGTTTGCATGTGACACCAGTCATTGTTTAACTTGATGAAATATCATCAAAGTAAGACATTCATGCTTTTTTTGTTTGAATAGATTGTAATAAAGACCATTTCTTCAGCCGTGAAGATCGACATGTTTGTCAAAAATTTGTCAGATGCCCTGTTTTCCCAACGTTTTAGCCCTTTTTCTTAATTATCTCCACGAAATTTCATTCAATCCAAAAACGCTCCCATAGGGTTGTAGTGCTTGTTCCCATAAATCTGTAAGAATTTTTTCGTAATTTTTAAAGTGAATGTAAAGAAAAAAAATGCGGGGGGATTGATGAATTTTAAGAAAATTGACAATTGATAGAAAATAAAGTTGAGTTAAAATTAAATTTTAAAGTTAATAATTAATAGACGGATATGCGAGAATTCTATTCCACAAGTTACATTAAGCCCAAATAAAACCAGAAAATAAATTTGCAAAAGGTCAGCACGGCAAAACAGTGTCAAATTAGCATAAAAATAATTATACGGCAAAATGCTTCTTTTTTACCTTTCTAATATCTTGCGTGTAAAATTATGCCGTTTTAGACGGAGCCGTTGAGGTAGAGTATTAAACTGCTCCACCCCCCCCCCCTTCCCTCCATATGATCCACAGCTTCTGTAAGGGTGCGTTTTTTGGGGAGAATCCGAAAACAGCTTTGTGACCCCAGATCATATGGATTCTTCACCAACAAAAAAAAAATTAACAAACAAAAAATCCGAGAAAGGATTATTTTTTATGACAAGACGGGCTGGAGGCATGCAATATTTATATCAAAACGATATTTCTCTAGTACTGCCCTAGAATTCGACTAGAATGGAAAGCAAAGAATTTAGAAACAAATATAAAAAAAATATGGCGAGCCAAGTAAATTTGCATGGAAACTCTCTTGTCAGATGTGCTGGATCATGACTTACTTGACTTGTTCCTCTTCCTTCCTGACGGAACATAGGTCTTCCACTAGCACTCCCCATCTGACCCTATTTTGTGCAGTGTCTTTTGCCTCACGCCACGTAAGCCCTCTCTCCTCCAACTCTGACATGCTCGTGCGTCTCCAGGTGTGTCGGGGTCTCCCTTGAGTCACCTGGGCACACTTGCCCAACTCGAGCAGTCCGGGCCACAACCAGAACTGGATATATAGTTTCCTGTAATTTGATTGGTTCAGACGCTGAACCAAAACATTGGCTTGACCGCGAAAGGACTAAGTTCCAGATAAATTTCCTCGTAGAAGAAATACAGAATGCTTGCAGGATTACCATGAAAATCAGTCTTAGCAGGGATAAATCTAGACGATTTTATTCGTCCAAGGATTCGATTCACAGATATCAAGATGCTGAGGAACCAGGAATCTTTTTGTACAAGCTGCACGCAGGCGACCAGTGCAGTTAAACGTTTGGACTTGCGTGAATATTTTATGAGACCGAAGCAATGAGCCGAAAAGAAAACACCGATAGCATGCGTGTTTTGCAGTGAACACGGCTTGAGTACCGATACATACGCAGACGATGAGCTTTTAAAAGTTGAGTTCTAGTCTATATGTTTGTTGTGAGGGAAGATATTTCCGCCTGGAGTGGTCTATTCTATTCTGCACCGGACGCATTGCCCTACTCACTTGAATACAACCTTGATCGAACAAGACTCCTAAAGTATTCTCTTGCTAGACATGAATTTATCAGAGTTCAAATAGCTGAACCTGTGTGAAGAAATATCTTGGACACATGGTAACTGGTACGTACGCAGTCTCTGTCGCTCTTTCATTGCAAACCCAATGTAGCTGGCAGTAATGGCCAGCTGGTGTTTAGATACCGTGTCAACATGAACAAAATTTGGATAAGGCATTTCACATGGCAGAAATTGAGATTTTGAAACAGCCCTGAGAAACTGAATCCTTTAACTTTCAAAAATGAAATGGAAGTACAGAGTGAATTATATGTTGCAAATAATAATACTAATAATAAATAAATATGTAAGCTTAAATATATAAACAAATAAATTGGTTTTCACAGGAGACAAGAAAAGAAGTTTATTTTCATTTGTCCCTTTGCCTACTACTTACATCTGGTAATGTGGAAATGGCTGTCAATATAGGTGGAATCCATATAAACTAAAATTTTTGATAGGCACCTGAAGCCTCCAGAGTGTTGACAGTGTATGCTTGATTAGATGGTATGCGAATATTCCATATAAAATATGAGAGCATTTTTATACCAGTAAATTCCATATTTTCTCAAATAAGCATCCCCAGACCAGTATTTATTTAATAGATGCCTGTGTCCAACTGACGTTAATTTGAAGGAAACCTTTATTTGAGGTGTACTTTTAATTGAGGCATATTTGACAGCCCATTCCTTTTCCTCATATGTACTAAATACACAAGAGCAAACTGGAAAGCATTATTTAGCTGTAGCAATGTCAAATGGACAGCAAACATAATTCGGGAGAAATGTATTCTTATTGGGAAAATTCCATGTGCAGAAGTTTCCCTCCAGGCTGGCATGCACTCTAAGGGGTGGTGAATGGTCCTCTGGAAAACAAGGGTCTCAGCAATTTTCACTCTGTCTTGAAAACGTTGCACCACCAAAGGATTGCTCTTGGAAATTTTTTTTAATGTGCTGTCACTTATTGTAAATCCTTGAATAAGCACCTGGGGGCACTTTTTTCAATAATTGTAGGATGAGGTGGGGAGTGCTTATTCAGAGGAGGCATTTATTTGAGGGGAGGCCCTTTTTAATCTTTCAAATATCGTGACCAGCTGGATAGTAATTTGTGTAATTGGCTTGTGACCAATCTTATCCACAAAACATAGTGGCCTACTACTCAGCATTAATTTCAAAAGTTGTTTGCATTTGCTGCAGTTTGCTTTACTTTGCTCAAGAGCAGTTAAACGTTTCATTTAGAATTACCAATGACTAAAAAATGACGAGAGATAAACACGACAAATGCTACACTCAACCTTTGTCTCATTAGTCGACTACAAAAAGCAGGCCAGGGGAGGGGTGTGCTTACTCAAAGGGAAGTGCTTATTTCAAATTTACGATAAGGCTGGTAGTCAGGCGGTTATGTGAAAAAATTGTGCACTTTTGGTTAAAAGCATGAAATTTTGCATGGAGAGGCCTTTTTATGTAGTTAACGGATGTAGATATGGAGCCACCGAAAAAAACCGTTTTTTTCCGAGTTATGATGATTTTTAAAAAAGGCCGCCATTTTGAACCGGAAGTAAAATTTATTTTTAATGTTAGTTCCATTAAATGTTGTTTTCTTGACGTTACAATACTAAATTTTATCGGTAACAATGATTTCAGTCTTTAAAAGGATAATTTTATTTTTTAAATTTAAAAAAGATCGATATGGTTAGAAATGCAACGCCATTTTGAACCGGAAGTGACAAATGGACTACTGTAAGTACTTGTTTAAGTTGTTTGATTCACTTAGAACAGCTACAAATAGCGTAAACTATGAGTTATAGTAATAAAAACATAAACTACTCACACAGAACTGTATTGCCTTTTATGGGCTTGAAGTAGTCTCAACTAATACACTGAACTAATACACTTGTTCCTTTGAGTACAGACCTCAGTAACAACTATTAAAAATACTTTACACAATCAATCATTGTTTTCACAAAACTTGTTCGACTTTACTGTTATCACCACTCATTCAGTGCTGTTATTACAGAACTCAGTATCAACTATGCCTTACGCAAGCAATCGTATTCCTAAAACTTGTTCGACCTAACTGTCGCCATCACACGATCACACGTTTGAAGTTGTTAGTACACAACCTGTCTTTCTAGTTATCCAAAACTCATTCGACTCTCATCATTGTCGAATCAGATATTCAATGTTGACCCTTACTACGTAATCACCGGTTATTGCATTCGTCACAGCAACTGCAAAGAGCAGTGCATTTTAGGGCCGCTCTAGCACAGTAACATCTTCCTCTGCACCCAAGCTTGCATCCACAGCGGAGAAGTTCTCTGCATGACTTTGTCACGTCTGGAAGCGTCGTCCAGAAAGGCTGCCACTCTCCCTTCTTGAAAATCCAGCCCCAATCGCCTGGCGAAGGTAGATCAGGGTGTGGTGTAAGTGCTCGGCCCCAACAGTGACCACCTTGATAAGCAGCTCTCTTTGTATGCTGTAACAGGGCCGCCCGAGTTGGTGGAATTGCATCGTACGCTCTGCCTTTTTGTGCAAACAGCTGCTTCCTGGCTTCATTGACATTTGTCTTGTTGCTTGTTCTGTCGTACAAGAGAATGACGAACCATTCTAGAGATATCATACATGCTTCACTGACTAGAGGAGTAGGTGTTGTCGCCAGCTGCAAGAAGGCGTCTGTGACGGCTGGGTAGCTCTTCCATACTGTAAAAGCAGTCTTCTTGCCTCTCCCAGCGAAGCAGGACACCGTATCACATCCAGTGAATGAGTGGAACACTGGTAGGGACTTGGACATCTCTGATCCCAGGCTGTTTGATATCTCGTGTGCTGCAATGTAACGCAGATGAGAGCCAGTTCCCATCGCAACCCAGAGTTCAACTTGTTGCTCCTGGAGCCTCCCGGCAAGTACTATCGCTAAAACAAGGACGTCGGTGTCAACTGTCCGTAGCACAATCTTGCGATGACCCTCTTGGACCGCGTCTGCGGCATGCAAAATCATCCTGGTATCATCCTGCCAGTTTTAGAAAGGTATATAGGAAAAACTAATGGCGCAAACTTCTGACTGGACCTGTAGTGTAATACCGTTTCGGCTTTCAGCCTTCTTCAGATTACAACACGTACGGTTAAAAATTAAAAACTAAAAACTATGTACAATGGTTGTGCAACTTTAGGTACTACCGTACATACTTTACATACACACAAAAGAAAAAGAGTGAAATGAAGGTTACGAAACAAAACAAAAGATCTAAATTACAAATACAGAAAACAAACTAAAGTGATAATTGTTACGTAACGCTCCGTCGTAACAAACTCCCTAAAGAGGGCCCCTGAATAATCTCATGGAAAAGCCGCCATAACAGAGACCCTGAACAGGGCCCTTAAGGTGATTCCATTCAATTGCATTACGCATCCTTTCTGCGCATCATTTTTGTGGGTGATTAGCGCGTGCACGAGCGCGCGCACCTTCGGAACTTCATAGGTTTTCTATGAAAGCTGAGCTCTTCAGAGAAATAAATGGCCGTTTTCTCCTAAACGAGCTCGGTGACCCCCATTTTTTAATACATGAATTCAAATAGCACACGGTCTAGTACAATATATCGCGAATTTGAGGAAAGTTAAAAATTCTGCTTTGAGATATTGTTATTTAAATGCCGAAAAGAACACGTCTTTAGGTGCTGCAGGGTACGTACGCTCGCCGCAAATTTGTAAATTTATTTCATAATCTTGATTCGTGTTCAACTAAAATAGTATATCATACAAGATAAATGTTTGTTTTGGTGAACTGCTCCAATATTTCAATACAAGTAATGACTTTTTAAAGCAATTAGGGTTTTCATTTCTGATTACCAGGGTTTCTCAGGAAAACCTTGCCGGTCGTGTAGTTGCTATTAATGGCTATCCATTTTGTGAAAAAACAAGCACGATGACCCCTATTTTTTATTGCATTTTTGAAATGTTCTAAACACAATTACTAACTGGACCAAGTTTTAGAAAATTTTAAATATTCCTTCTATTTCGATGGAATCACCTTAAACAATTACAGTAATAAAATCCCTGTACAGGGTCCCTAAACGACAGCTACCCAAAGAAAAGAAAATAACAGAACGCGAAAACAAATGTAACAATTGATAGTAATTAACAACTAAGCTAAAAGCAAAAAAAAAAAACAAAACAAAACCAGATAAGCGACAATCGTATTAACGAGCAAGGTACGTGAAACGGTTTGATTAGCTATTGTAATTTATGCGGTTCTTAAACCGAAATTCGCGTCTTTTATTGAGGCCATGCGGATTCAGCGTGAACAATTGTGGGGTCCAATAGGCTTCCCTTGTCAGTAACAATTGCTCTAAATGTAAATGATTTTGAAATGCGGAGATTTGTTCAATGACAATGAAACTGATTTGAGAAATATCATGTTCGGAGCTATTGTAATGCACCGCCAATGCATATGTTTTCCTATTGTTGAGCATACTTGATTTATGATTGCGGAATCTGACCTCAAATTCGGTTGATGTAGGACCTACATACTGTAAATTGCATTTATTGCACGTGGCTAAATAGATAACATTTTTGGACGAACAAGTGAGTTTTTGCCGAATAGGATATTGGCGCCCCGTGACTGAGCTTTCGAATTTGGAAGTTTGAAGTAAAAAATTTTTACAAAGGTCACACCTTTTGCCACATTTAGAACAAACCAAAACAATCAACCTGGTATTAAGTTGAATCTAAGCCTGCAAAATAATTTTAAAATGTCTTAAATTGTGAGTCTTTAAAAAAGTTTGAAATTTCCTGGGCGGTAAACAGTATACTGTTTAACGATTAGTCTTAAAGGAACAATTGACTACGACTCAGAACGTCAACAAATGAATGCTCGTTTACAGCCTCCCTTTTTTATAACCATTTTCAATGAAGGGCCTACACACGTCCAGTTTTGTTTTCATTAAAGAAAATAAGCTGCGTTACCCATTTTTTCACTATTTTCATCTTTAAACCTTTAGACAACAAGTTCATTTACCTTCGAGAACACAAGATGTCACTCAAAAGGCATTTACACCTACTTCTTCTCACTTCCGGTAATTAAATATTCTACTTCCGGTCAAGATGGCGGTCATTTTAAAACCCCCCCTTTAACTTCTCTCTGATTGACTTTTCACAGTGGCTCCATATCAGATGTTTATAAGCATAAGAAAACCTTTATGTACACCAAATTTCATGCTTTTAACCCAAAGTGCACAATTCATCTAAAATTCTGCACATATCCGCCTGACTATGGGGGCACTTGTTGTTTTCAAAGGAACCTCAAACACCGGGACACCAAAAGAACTATCATTTTAAAATGGCCTCATCCAATTGGCATTATAAGTAATTAACAAAGCCAGCATATACTTATTTGGGGTCTAGCACAAAAAAGGAATTTGATGCAAATTGAACTGCAATCGTTTCATATTCAATTTACTAGATCAATATTAATATAGTTTTTTTCATGAGTCATATTTTTGAAATTCAGACCATTTTCAGTCACCTTTACTGAAAGATGGTTGGGGAAAAAATCTGCCTCAAACTGAAGTTTTGAAAAATACGGATGTGGTGAGTTGAAAGTTCATATTCAAAGTAAATTTGAGATTTTATTGGGTGGAAAGAAGGAAGCGGTTCCATTAATTCATTTCATATTTTTCTCAATTGACTGTGAACATTTTCACTATTTATAAGTTTCAATGAGCTCATTCAGTGTCCCAGTGTTTAACTATTTCATTTAGGGCATAAATTCATAGTTTCCGAAACCATGAAAATATGAGTTACGGTTTATTTCCTTCAGCCATGTTTCACACTTTCCATCTTGAAGGTCATAACCTAAAGTAAAAGGAAGAATAAATTAAAACGTGCCAGTAAGAAAGTTAATGCATTTGATATCACAGAAAATACAATACAGAATCACTAGGATATACAGTAGTCTGTATTCTTCTAATTCACAGAAATGAAAGGGATGTCATGAAGGGATAGCCAGTGCACTAATTAATACATCTGTGTTTCCATTTTCTAAAATGTAAATTGCAAATTTAGACTAATGCATAACATAAATGGTAATGGTTCGTACATTAGTGAGCTGCTTCTGTGATAGGTAACAAAAAACTAAGCTTATTTAGTATTATTACAGCAACACTGGTAGTAAGTACAAGCTTTATGATAAAAGCCATTCTCGTAAGCGACCAGTTCTAGTTGTAACCACTTGTCTGAATTGCCAAGGTAGTCGTTTACGAGAGCTTCGACTGTATTATTTCTGTTGTCAAAAATTGATGTTTTTGAAGATGGACTCTTGCTCCCATCCCAATCTGTGTGCCCTTTCCCAGAACACAGATCATCTTCAATTGCTTACAATGTAACATGAACATGGCGTGAGCAGTCCAGTCGATGTATCACTTTACAAACAACACATAAGCTTATAGCGCAACTCATTGTTGCATCTTCAACAGCACAGCACTATGTGAAGAAGTCTTGCACTACAACGAAAATACTACCAAATACAAGCAAATTTTATGTAGATTTCAAAAAA
This sequence comes from Siderastrea siderea, assembly GCA_964030785.1. NCBI lineage: Eukaryota > Metazoa > Cnidaria > Anthozoa > Scleractinia > Rhizangiidae > Siderastrea > Siderastrea siderea. The sequence goes on from OZ034970.1 coordinate 37,186,112, forward strand.
ATTTTTTTGAAAGACAGAAAAAATTGTTGGCACCTGGTCAGACAAATTTGTGCGCTGAGTCACCCCCAATTTCAATCGTTTCACGTCTAAATCGCACGCGAAACCTCAACGGACGCCATCTTTTTCACACTCGTCTGTTTCCTTATTGTTCAAACGCATGGTTCCCAAAGTACTGTGGGAAAAGGGCACTTCACAGCCTAGAAAAGAGCTGAGAAGTGACCCAGCATCGGGTCTCTTCGTGTGGCCGCCATCTTGGAAAGTTGGATGATGTCACCATATATCCAGTTCTGGTTGTGGCCCGGACTGTCGAGCATTGTCCTTACGTTCCACTGTCCGATCTTCACACAGGCTTTTGGCGACGGCAATTTCATCGGCTGTTTAAGCGTCATTCTTTGCCTCGCACGTTGATCCAACCAGGCATTAACATCTTGTACCTCTGCTTCCCTACAGTAGGGCCCAGTGGCAACGCTAGTTTCGATTTCTGTAATACGCAGGTTTTACGGGAGTGGGTTATGAGCCCACCGCCCAACCCCCAACCTGGAGGGCCAGGGGATCACTCTTCGTCTGGTCTCTACCCTTCGACCTGTTCGGCATGGGTGGCCCTACCAGGAGTATAATACTCCAGCCGACAAAGCTCTAGGGGTCCTAGAGACACACAATCTATCCCACCACGGTAAGGTAGTGATCCCATCGGGATAGGCTTGGATCATGAATCTCAAAAATCTGGATTTAGATTTGAACTGAAGAATCCACTCGAAGTGTAGATTCTTTGGATTTATGATCCGTTTTTGGATTTTAGTAAAAAAAAAGAAGAAAAAAAACCCGCAAAATGCGCTTTTAGATTCAAGAAACCGGATTTGGATTTTGCCAAAAAACGCACCTTAAATCTAAGGTAAGCACTTGGGTGGCGCAAGAAGTACGCTAAAGGTATCAACGCCTGTTCTCTTGTTAGAACGTACATAACATCACCATGTCGGCGAAAGCGGCACAATACGCTGTTCGCGTGATACCCAGTAGCGTTCCAGTTTCGCGGGCACTTTTGCCTGCCTTTTACAACAAGCCAAACTACATGCCAACGCAAATCATTGCTTAGTGAAGCAGGCATATTACCATCGCAAAAAACCCGAAACAAAGTAATTCCTGTGGAAAAAACCCGTTCTATTTTGGAAAAAAGGTTATTTTTTCCAAATTTTCTCACTTCAATAAAATTTATGCCTTTCGTTAGCAGATACGTGAGAGTCATGCATGCACGCGTGGCCAATTAACATGGTTGGATTGTTTTGAACAAAAGTATCTATCTATCGATATATCTTTCTCAGTAAAACCTTTTCGAAAACGAGTGTATATATATACCTGGAGTTTTGAAAACGGAATCACTAATTTTACTCCGCGCCCCGGGTGGAATCGCTGCCATCGGCAGCGATTCCACCTTAGGCTAGCAGTTTATTTTCTAGGGGGGCTACCTGTCAAGGCTAGATCCCAGCAACTCTATGGGGACAGGGCTAACAGACCACCTGCATTTAATCTAGGGTGGGTAGGGTTGGTCAAAACTTGGGTCTTTAGTTTAATCTCTACCGATTGTTATTATTCTTGCAAGTCAATCACACTGACTTAATTCTGAAGCGCTTGCTAAATAAGCTTTTTTGCACTCAAATGAATAGCTCCTTTTTGCCAGAGCTGTTAGTCGTTGCCGTGCCAGTGAGTTGACACCTCAGGCGGCAAATGTCAGACAGTGGGGGAGGGATGGGAGGGCATACATGTAGGTTAGTGTTTGTATATATTCACTCCCTGAGATTGACACTCTGATTTGCAGGTGGTTTAATTTTGAAGAGCTGAAAATAGCTGCATAGCACTGATTCAAGAGTAGATTAATTAGCTGTTTGATGGCTACTAGATGACCTCAGGGGGTACGAAATCTTGCAGAGTGTACTTTCAGGCAAAGCGAGGCATTTTCCTTAGCATGTCAGCACAACTTCAGTTTTGCAGGCTGGCCCGGTTTTCATAAAATCAGGTAGATATCTCAGGTGAATGACCGAGCGGGAAGTAAATTCATCGCCTTTGTCACTTGGATGTTGTCTCGCCCTATCCACTTGCTGTTGAACAAAGCTCTTTTTATATCCTCTTTCTACCAAAAATCCCCACAAATCTTGAACCCTTTTTTCAAAGAACGTCTCCTTAGAACAAATTCGTCTCAACCGTAGGGCTTGGGCATAAGGAATCCCTCTCTTGCAAGAATTGGTGTGACAAGACGCTTGGTGAAGGTACTGATGACTACCGGTGGGCTTGATGTAAACAACTGTCTCTAGTTTACCCGAATCATTAATAATTTTAACGTCTAGAAATTCTGCTTCTTTATAACACCATTTCGATGTAAATTTGATCGTTTTATGTGCACTGTTCAGATAATCGATGAAGTCTCTAAGACTATCTTCTCCCTCTGTACAGATTATAAAAATATGGTCAATATAACGCCACCATGTGTGAGGTTTTATTTGAGCCTGTGTAATTAACTGTCTCTCCAGTTTGTCCATAAAAATATTGGCATACAACGGCGCCATTCGAGTCCCTAGTACCCAGTTTCTGGACGAAATGTTTCCTATCAAATTCAAAATTGTTTTTTTAAGAACTATTTCAGTAAAATCCACTATGCCATTTTTTAGATCCCCTAGTTTCTTTCCTTCACCCAAATTGTTATCCCAAGCCAACAATGCTTCTTTCACCGCCTGTAACCCTTCATCATGTGGTATATGGGGATATAACCCCACAACGTCCACTGTGCATAATATCGCTCCCTCTGCTAATGTGCCTATGTCCATTAATTTTCTTAAAAAATCATTGGTGTCCTTTATGTAAGAATTAATCGTAGTAATCAAGGGTCTTAAATGGTAGTCTACAAATTTTGAAATCTTTTTTGTAGGCGTGTTGCATCCCGATATCACCGGGCGTCCTGGGCATCCTTCCTGATGCATTTTGGGTAATAAATAGAACTCAGTGCACGTGCACCTTCATCATGTGGTATATGGGGATATAACCCCACAACGTCCACTGTGCACATGAAAATGCGGTCTATTGCTTTTATGAAATAACTAGAAAAAAAGACAAAGTTTTGAGTTCAGAAAGTATGTTTTTAATGGTGAGCAAGTTGCGTCTTCTCTTAACAATCATCATGTGACGCGTGTTAACCAATCATGATAAGCGATATGATAAACCGTAGCTCTGAGAATGGGCATCGAAGAAAGAATCAGCCGCCGAGGTTAACCAGAAAAAAGTACAAGGAAAGTTACATATCAAATTTAACAGCGAAATCCTTAACAAAGTTCTGTGAATAGTAAAATGCTTTCTGAAGTTCAATTCAGGGGAAAGAAAAGCAATCATCCTTTCATCGATTGAAAGTGATATGCACATTTCCAATCGCGCAAGAATTGAACATTAAGCGGTAAGTGGAGCTTGTGTTCACCGTGTTTGTTGAGTTGCTGAGATGGTGTTGTTCAAAGGAACTGGCAGCTGTTGCAGAGGAGGCCTTTCGCACCCAACGATTTGATTTTGACGCTGTTCAGCTGCCCGTATGGTTTCGTTGTCGCCAAGTGCGGAGGCGAGGACATCGCTGCATTTACGAAGCTGATTTGCGGACGGCATGCTGTGGTTGCTTTTCAGGCTGGATTCGTTGCGGTGACCTGATATGGCCATGATTTCTCTGTTTGTCAAGCCAGCAGTCGACCACAAGGTTATTGCTGTCGCCCTTAGGGAATGGTTTGTGTAAACACGGGACAGACCTGCGGCGGAGCTGATGTCTTTCATCATTGTTGAAAGCTTGTTGATGCTCAGTGGTCGATTTTCATACCAAATTTTGTCAGAAGGTCACCAATTTCTTTTCGGATACTGGAACAGCGCCTGGCACTGTGGATTCAGCTTGGAAAGAAAAAGTTCCAAAGCGGAATATCCATCGGTTGGACTGTTGGTTTTGTACATACGGCCGTTCTTCTCGTAACTTTCCACGTCAGAAACTCCACCTGGGTGGTTCTTGGCAAAAAGGCCGCCATTCGCATCTTCGCCAAACACAAAACTGCTTTTCTTTAAACGTCGCTGGCCCTCAAAACCACGGCGGCACCAATACAAAGAAATGTGGAACCAAATATTTCTAAGTAGAGACAGGGGCTGGGTAAGCGAAAGAATTTCACCGTTTTTGAGCTTTTCCAGGTCTTCTTGCTCGATAGCTGGTTTATGAGTAGTGTTTTGTAAGCCATCTTTCTTCAGTTGCTTTATTTTGGCATCCAACATTTGGTTTGATAATACAAACCGGGGATCTTTGTTGAAGGAAATGCCACGGTTGTTTGGAGGCGTATTGAGAAATCGTTCAATGCCGTTTCTCAGAGATAAAAGTGTCGTCCGGCTGTAAGTTTCTCCGTTGCAGTTTCGTGCCTCGGCGTAAAATTGGCGCAGGTCTTCATCTAATTCATTGTTTTTTAATGTTTACGCGGCAAGACCTTCGTGTGACTTTCATTAAATTAGACAAGTTGTAAATTTAAGAGTAGAAAATCTGTCCTGTTCGTTTTGTTTTCCGCCAAATGCTGTTCAGATATTATGTTGAATGAAAATAAGTTCCGTTTATTAAAACCAACCTGTAAAAACTGAAACCACCCACTGTGTTGCTTGTTTGGTCTTTGCGACTTGTGAGTTGTTTACTGCGTTTCCATTTCCGCAAATCTTCTCTTTTTGTTATTTATGTTCGAGCCTCCTTGGTTACTGCTTTCAGTGTTTTCGTTGTTAGACTCAGGGACTTCGGATGAAACTGGAAGTCCAAACGCCAACATTGGTTGAAGTTCAGCAGTTCTTCGCCTGAGCCGGCCATTTATATATATATACATACTTGTACCAAGTATTGTCCAATGTCAACCATACACTGAAGAAGCCCGAAGGACGAAACGTTTGTATTAAACATGGACCTGTGAGCGGTTTGCAGTTGACTTCCTTTTTCATTCAACTTATCTAATTCTTGGAGTCAAGGCATCGTGTATCCGTTTGGATCCCACTCACAAGCGGCATTTTTCGTTTGTGACACAGTTTCTTCATTCAATCTATCTATCTATCTATCTATCTATCTATCTATCTATCTATCTATCTATCTATCTATCTATCTATCTATCTATCTATCTATCTATCTATCTATCTATCTATCTATCTATCTATCTATCTATCTATCTATCTATCTATCTATCTATCTATCTATCTATCTATCTATCTATCTATCTATCTATCTATCTATCTATCTATCTATCTATCTATCTATCTATCTATCTATCTATCTATCTATCTATCTATCTATCTATCTATCTATCTATCTATCTATCTATCTATCTATCTATCTATCTATCTATCTATCTATCTATCTATCTATCTATCTATCTATCTATCTATCTATCTATCTATCTATCTATCTATCTATCTATCTATCTATCTATCTATCTATCTATCTATCTATCTATCTATCTATCTATCTATCTATCTATCTATCTATCTATCTATCTATCTATCTATCTATCTATCTATCTATCTATCTATCTATCTATCTATCTATCTATCTATCTATCTATCTATCTATCTATCTATCTATCTATCTATCTATCTATCTATCTATCTATCTATCTATCTATCTATCTATCTATCTATCTATCTATCTATCTATCTATCTATCTATCTATCTATCTATCTATCTATCTATCTATCTATCTATCTATCTATCTATCTATCTATCTATCTATCTATCTATCTATCTATCTATCTATCTATCTATCTATCTATCTATCTATCTATCTATCTATCTATCTATCTATCTATCTATCTATCTATCTATCTATCTATCTATCTATCTATCTATCTATCTATCTATCTATCTATCTATCTATCTATCTATCTATCTATCTATCTATCTATCTATCTATCTATCTATCTATCTATCTATCTATCTATCTATCTATCTATCTATCTATCTATCTATCTATCTATCTATCTATCTATCTATCTATCTATCTATCTATCTATCTATCTATCTATCTATCTATCTATCTATCTATCTATCTATCTATCTATCTATCTTTCTATCTATATATATATATATATATGAGGCGCCATTTTTCAAAAAGGGTCTTATTCTGTTGGACCCCTTTTGTGTTGTCAGGTTCCGTCGTTGTCATTCTTCCAGACCCATTTCTTACCTGAAAACCTGCTTGTTCTGATGTAAGCACGTAGCTACTTGCAGCTGGAAGCTTGTTGAGGAGAAATGGAACTGTGTAATGGAATCAAGAGATGGAAAACAAACAAACCCAGTTCATACCGTCACAAGCGGCAATGTTTCGACGGCTGTCATTTTCCTTGGAGGTCTTCTGGATCGGCGAAAAACTATAGGTAATGTTTCTTCGTAGCGAAACTGGTGTTTGAAGCGGGAATGGACGTGTAGTTTGGAGATAATCATGGCGTAAAGATGGCCAATTTGAAGTGTTTCCAAAATGACAGTCTTCATATGTTTGGCGGTGTAGCGCCTGGGCTCCAGTGCTCGCGTAGGGTGTAGGGGGATTGGGAACGAGGGAGTTTGACAACTTTGAACCGTTATTTCTCAGAGGGGTTTTATTGTGGCCGTTTGAAAAACTGTGGGAATATATGTATTGGAGACAAATTTCGCGCTGCGCGTGGTTTTAAGTTGGTGAAATTAAGGTTTTAAAAGTTCCTGGGGTAGGTAAGTTACTTCCATGCCCACAGTGCTAAGGACTATGGGATTGGCAAAAATACCCTATCCTCACATGAATTAGCTGCATTTCAGAATTGGGGACAAGCTTGTTTATGTGCAAGCTCACTGCAACTTAAGGTACAGTATGCAGTCCTTGGTCCGCGAGGTCCTTGTTCTGCGACCTTTCCGAACCGATGTCATATTTGCTCGTTAATAAAAATACGGCAAAAAACGAATGTATCCGATGATTTATTGATTAGTCTTCTTCCATATGCCGATGTTTCGACTTTCCTGCTGTTGGTGAAGGCGGGGAATTCAAGTTTGTTGACAACATGAGAACCCTCATAGAGTATTTTTTGGCTCGCCGTTGGAAGCCAAAGTTGCTATGGACGCTAACGTACATTGAGATAATTAAAATTTTAGAAAATCCAATTTAGTAACTGCATCGTTTAAGCCAATCACAGAGGACAGGGAATTTGATCTTGATGATGGTTTTCAACGCTCGCAGCTGGATTTTGTTGCGAGCTAAACCATGCGTCATGGAAAGTCCCACTTTGTGGTATTTTTAGCTCTGAAAAGTCCCGGGCCTTATCATCGCTATTTTAAGCTCTGGCAGCGAGAGCTTGGGTTTCTGCCCCGTTTGGGGCAATTTTCCAGGCCTCTGCAACCGATGGCTTCAGCAAACGTGGAGTTTGAAACGCCGCTCAATTCCCCTCCGTTTCATTTCTCTAAGCGCAAATGCATCGTCCATTTCCCATACGAGTTAGACCAAGCACATTGATTGGCGCACTTTCTAGTTTGTATTGCTCACCCGGCCGAATTAATTGTTCTGTCATGTCCAGTAAGCTTATATATTTTTGCAGTCAGTGCAAGAACAAACAACCAACAACCATTGCTGGGTTTGTCGTACCATGTATTTAGACGAAACTGTCCTTGAAGGTTTATCGAACACTTCAGTAGGCCAATTTGTCTTTCTACTTTTGCGTCTCCGTAAGTTACATGGTCATGTTTACTTAGCTTGTGCATAGATAAAACGCAACGGGAGGACGTGTTGTTTTGAGAAAGAAGTTTACAGATAAACCAATTTCTGTGGTTGTGAAGGAATTTGCTGCAGAGCTTAAAACTTTTGTTTTAACGACTCTCGAAAAATATCAACAATTTTCGCATATGGGTCTTTGGTGCGCGACCTATGACCCTGGAGAACTTACATTTCGCGAAGCGGACAAAGAAAACCTTAGATAAATGGAAACGGCCGTTGTTTTTGCTGAATATTTTCAAAATCTTCTTTATATACATGTTTGTGAACGCGGTTAACTTTTCAGTTGTATACCTAGAATACATATAAGCTTGTAGTCTTGTAATTTATATTTTCGACTGCGCTTGGGGTTGTGTGAGAGACTGTTGTCTGAAAAGTAAACATATTATTTTATACTCACAACGACTTTCCAACAAGACCTGCAGCTTAGATATATCAAGGATAAGAAAGAATAAATAAAATATTGTTCAAATTTTCATTCTCTTACGGAAATTCAACTGACAAGATTCTAAAAATACAAGAAAATGGCTAGTCTCCTGTACGCAGCCGTTTTTAGTGGCGTCACGCAACGCTCCCAAAACATCTAAAAACGGCTGCGTAGGAGACTAGAAAATGGCAAGATTCTAAAATTTTGTCGAGATTGCACAGTCATTCTGACAGATTATCGCCTTTATCAATTTCAGACCATGTGCACGTGGTTAATAGCTCCCTGGTGAACATCAACATTCCGCTACAAAGCGTGGAGGAGTTAAATTCGGGACCACCGACTGACAAATTCATTCAGTGGCAGGGAGGAGGATTTGAACTCGGGACCTCCAGATTACAAGTCCAGCACGCTAACCACTAAGCCACGCTCACCTCCAACTTAATTGCTTAAAGGCAATCATCCACCACATTTACTTATTATAGTTTGTTTTGTCTGATACTAATTTTTCGGAACAACCCGATGTTTTTCGCAAATGTTGGTTTCTAAATATAGAAGTCACGTGATTGATGGCCAAAACTCTGATACTCAAAAGTTCCCAGAGAAAAATAGACCGTGACGCGTGGAGATATAAGCTAGAAGAGAAACGTGTTTCGTGAGTTAAACTAAATATGTTAAAGTAGAGTGATTTTGCTAAACCTGTGAAATAGGTACTACACTTTTAGATCTGTTAGACACCAATTACATTGTTTTCTTTTCTTTAGTTTGGACTATTACACACTGTGAGATATTGTTTAATTTCACGGATTAAATGAAATCACTCTATGCTTGGCACGGGGATTTTATAAACATTTGTCCCTGGACTTGGTCGGATCACGACTCCATACTCGCCTTCCCCCCCCCCCTCCCCCCCACAAACCCTACGCTACCCTATAAAGACGGGTATCAGAAATTGGCAACGTGTTTATTATTGCCGCAAACTTAACCTTCACTCCATATAATGGTTTGTACACGTTATTTATTTATTTATTTATTTATTGTTAAATACTTAGCTTTCATTTTTTAAGTCGAGTGCTGCTCTTAAATACCTTGGTGGTAGGTAGATTGGAAAAGATAGACTTATAAGAAGCCATATATATTTCAATTTCAACGTATTTAAGTTAATATGTATCGGATAGGAGCGGGCACGGCTGAGGGAGAGAGGAAGAATGCTGCACTCCTTCAGGAAAGAGGAGAAAAATTTGAAATTTAAAATTGTTTTCCAGCGTAAAATATGTACTTTGTGTATGTGTTTTTGTGTTTGTGTTTTCGTATCTTTGTGTAGTGCGATGCAATTAGCTATTCAATGGTATGTTATAACGCCAACGGTCTTCCATGTCTTTTCCGTTACCTAAATTAGAAAAATAACGGCAGCTATGGGTGATTTTAGAATGCTTTCGTTAAATGTAAGAGGTTTGAGCAATTTTAAAAAACGACGGGCAATTTTTGCATGGTGCAGAAAACAAAATGCAAATATTATTTTTCTGCAAGAAACGCATTCAACCGTCAATAGCGAGAAACAATGGAAAGCTGAATGGGGTGCCCCTTTGGAACTTGCACATGAGAATAGTAATTCGAGAGGTGTCGCAATACTCTTTAGGAAAGGATTTGATTGCAAGATAATAAAAAAAATCATTGATCCCACTGGGAGATACATTAGCATTCAAGCTCAAATTAATGACGAAAATTATTTTTTAGTGAACGTCTACGGTCCAAACAATGATAATCAAGCTGTGCAATTTTATGATCATTTAATTGATCTTTTAAGAAAAGAAGGCCTTGCTTATGAAGATAAGATAATAATCGGTGGCGATTTCAATTGTCCTATTAATCCACTTCTTGTCAAACAAGGCGGTATACTGGTAGCAAGGAAAACAATTACTGATCGCATTGAAGAATTACAAACAATATTTAATTTACATGATGTTTGGCGTGTAAAAAACCCTCAAACGAAAAACTTTACTTGGTCACAAAAGTCTCCTTTTGTTTTCTGTAGATTAGACCATTGGCTTATCTCAAACTCACTTCAGGACTTAATTAAAGACGTTGATATTATTACTGCAATTAGAACTGATCACGCGGCAATTCTTCTACACCTGAAGGAACTTGAGGAATGCAAGCGAGGCTCAGGGTTTTGGAAAATGAATACTTCGATATTGACCGATAAAATTTTTGTCCAAAAGATGAAAGAAAAGTTAGAGGAATGGAAAAAAGAGGGTGAGGGGTTCTCAGGTAAAAGAGTTGCTTGGGATTGGATGAAGTATAATGTGCGCCTGTTTTCGATAAGCTACACAAAAGAACTAGCTAAAACAAAAAGAGAAAGAGAAGAACAGCTACAAAGAAAGCTACAAATTTCACAAGCACAGTTTGAGCAGAACTCCTGCGAAGAAGTCGAAAAAATTCTTGATGAATGTAAAGCGGAATTGGAGAATTTTTATGAGGAAAAAGCTAATGGATTGATAGTACGTGCAAGGACAAGATGGCATGAATATGGTGAAAAAAGTACAAAATATTTTTTGAGTTTGGAAAAGAGAAATCATACAAGAAAACACATAAGGAAGCTTTGCCTAAGTGGAGTTATTACCAAGAACTATCAGAAAGTATGAGACTCCTCCTCGGGATACTATAAGAAGTTATAAGTTATACCGTGGCAAACTGAGTGTAAGTCAATCTGATGTTTTAGATCAATTTTTGGGAAACCCTAATATTCCTGTGTTATCGGCACAAGAAAGATTAAGTTGTGAAGGTGAAATTACTACAGAGGAGTGTGTTAAAGCTCTTGACACATTTGACAATGGTAAAACTCCTGGAAATGATGGAATTCCTGTTGAATTTTACAAAACGTTTTGGAATTCAGTTGGTGTGCTTATGACAGAAGTTTTTAATCATTCTTTTGAACTAGGGCAAATGTCAAATTCCCAAAAGCAGGCAGTCGTCACCTCGATCGACAAAAAAGGAAAAGATAGAATGTTTTTGGAAAATTGAAGACCAATTTCAATAATTAACGTCGATTCGAAAATTGCAACTAAGGTCATTGCAAATAGAATTAAAAATGTTCTTCCTGGTATAATTCATTCAAATCAATCTGGTTTTATGAAGGGTAGGTTTATCGGAGAAACAGCTCGTTCAATCTTAGACATTATCGCCCATACAGACTCGTCAAAGCTTCCAGGTGTTTTGCTCTTTATAGACTTTGAAAAAGCTTTTGATTCAATTGAACATAATTTTCTTTATAAAGCACTAGAGCGTTTTAATTTTGGTCCCTCCTTCATAAAGTGGATTCAAACGTTTTACAATAACCTCTCAAGTTGTGTTCTCAACAATGGTTTTTTTCTCATCTCCTTTTCAACTAGAAAGGGGTGTAAGACAGGGGGACCCATTGTCACCATATTTATTTCTAATTGCTATTGAAATAATGGCAATATCTAAAAGAACAAATGAACAGATTGAAGGGATAAAAATCGGGGAAGATGAAACTAAGTATTTGTTGTATGCAGACGACTTGACAGCTACACTTGCCAATATTTCATCAGTAGAAAACGTTATACAAACCCTCGATAACTTTGAGAAATGTTCTGGTCTAAAAATGAATTTCTCAAAAACAAAGGCTATGTGGATTGGGAAGAATAAGCACTCCTTAGAGACACCTCTGGGCCTCGAGTGGTGTACTGGCGTTAGGACTCTAGGTATTGATTTTTCCTGTGACCAAGAACAAGTTGTAAAACAAAATTTCCATGACAGACTTAATGAATGTCAAAAATTGATTAATTTATGGAAAATGAGAGGTCTCTCCGTATTTGGGAAAGTAACAATCATCAAATCTTTTCTCATCCCAAAATTATTGTATGTTTCTTCAATAATGGAAACCCCACCTGAAGTTATTAGATCGAGAATCGAAAGACACTCACAAAAAATCGAATTTTTTTTTATTTTGCCAAAACATCCCTTTGGGTAAGCTGATTCAAGAAAAAATAATCCAAAGTTCCAACGAGTTATTTAACGGACGAAAATTTAAAAAGTTCGAAAAATGCATAATATGGCGGTTTTAGGGTCTCTAAACGGCTCAAATTCTCACTCAACTTTAGGAAGCGGGTGAGAGCGTCAAAAAGATTCTTTTAAAACGAAACAAACCACGAACATTATTTAACCTTTCTACTTTAAAACTGTGTAATAAATTTGCCAATGTTTGGTTTCGAACATTTTCAAGCGGCGTTTATATCGAGCCGCTCTTAACCTTGTTTACCACAAGGTAAAATGAAGGCCAACTTCGGCCGCTTAAAACGGCATCTGGTGTGTATCGTTCAATGATTAACGCTACACAGAAAGAAAGCTCTGTCATTGTACTTTTTACCAGGAAAGTTACAGCTTTGGGAATCAAATACTTCCCCGTCAATAATTTTTTACTGTTTAGTGATCTGAGCGGGTAGTATTATATGCAAATTACAGATTTAATTCCTGGAATACTGCTAACAATTACAAAGGTCGTTTAAGAGAGGCTCACCATTAGTTACATATGCACGCACAATGTTTTTCCTGATCTTTGAAAGAAAGTTCTGCTTTCTTGAGTCTTGCTGAGTCTTATTATGTTAAAACAAAGCAGATTTTTAACGGCATTTCAACAAGACAGGAATCCACTCATTCAACTTAACCAAGATAACATCGAAAACACAGAGAAACCACGTACTATGCCGCCTACCTTGCCAACCGAAAACGCAACAATACAACAGAAAAACATTCCAAAATGTAAACAAACGAATCTTCAGTTTCCTGATTGAGCGAAGATATTTTAAACTCATCGCCTAGAGGAATATGCGGAAAGACAGGTGACCTCTGCACTGACCCGCACGTGTCACACCACACTAACAGAGAGAGTCACGTTTTCGACTTTTGTTATGGGATTTGAGATAAAAACTTGGTGGAAAGTTAAAAAGAAAAAAAAAACTTGCAAGAGATAGCTAGTACTTTGTTGGATTACAGTTAGCACAAGCTCCTTACAGGAGTTTTTACGGTAGCTAGTATTTTGTTGGATTCACAGTGTGTAATACTGATATATGGCGTCGTGTAGTTTTTCCACTCTTCTGGAGAGGGCTACTGCCTGTGGATTAAGCAGTTGTTACCCAGGCCACGTTGAAGTTGTTTCCCTAAAAGAATGTACAAGACACATCTCGCGGCATCTTCAATTGCACGGACCAAGTGCAGATGAGGCGGTTGACAGTGAATTCAAGTTGTTGTTAGCCCGAGCAGGAAATGTTATTGCATTCTGTTCTGGAATTACTGTGTTCCATAATTTTGGCCACAGATACTTAATAGCACTCGGCGTCCCTTAATCTAGGTTCTGCAGAGTCGCGCTACTCCTGTGCCCTCCGGCTCCCGGGGGTGGGGGGGGGGGAGAAAGGGTCTTTTGACCAATGTTTGGGTGTAGGGGTGACGCTGCGGGTTTGACACCCTGGCCCGGTCAAGGACAGAAAAACGAAATGGAATGTCGATCGTACTGACCATACCCGGTTGGGGAAGACGGGCATAACATTATATACCATCCTTAGGAACAGAAAACCGTATCCTGTCTAGCGGCAAACCCCAGTATAGTCCACATAAGGGAGTAACCCTCCCTTCCGGGCGGGGGGAGGGGGCTGGTGGTGCCGTGTTTAGCATGACGATAGCACGATGTAATTTCAGATGCCGAAAATTGAACGTCAATGCAATCTTCCTTGGTAGCAGTTCGAGCGAGCGAGACGCGGAAGCCACGTAGGCCCATGCGAGAACTCGCCCACATGATACCTTTTCTCGCTTTGCCATTTTAGCTAGCCCTTTTTGGTTTTTGCGTCATGGGGTTGAAAGCTTAGACTCTTCTACTGAAAAAATGCCTAAATAACCAAAAATCAAAGATAAATATACTTTGAACTCTAGGCTTCCAACCTCATGACGCAAAAACCAAATAGCAAAGCGAGAAAGGGTATCATGTGGGCGAGTTCTCACATGGGCCCGCGTGGCTTCCGCGTCACGCTCGCTCAAACTGCTGCCAAGTAAGATTACATCAGGGGAAGTTCAATAATCACATCGTGCTATCGTCGATGAATATTGTGCTACAGCTGAGTGAGTTAAGGCTAAGCACGGCACTCTCCCCCTTCCCCCCACTGGAAGGAAGGGCTACTGCCTAATGTGGTCTATACTGGGGTGTGCCGCTGGACAGGATATGGTTTTGGTCTCTCCCTAAACATGATAAATTATTTTATGCGCATCTTCCCCAACCGGGTATGGTTGGTACGATCGACATTCCATTTCGTTTTTCTGTCCTAGACAGGGCCAGGGTGTCAAACCCGCAGCGTCACCCCTACACCCAAACATTGGTCAAAAGACCCTTTCTCTCCCCCCCGGGAGCCGGAGGGCACAGGAGTAGCGCGACTCTGCAGAACCTAGATTAAGGGACGCCGAGTGCTATTAAGTATCTGTGGCCAAAATTATGGAACACAGTAATTCCAGAACAGAATGCAATAACATTTCCTGCTTGGGCTAACAACAACTTGAATTCACTGTCAACCGCCTCATCTGCACTTGGTCCCTGCAATTGAAGATGCCGCGAGATGTGTCTTGTACATTCTTTTAGGGAAACAACTTCAACGTGGCCTGGGTAACAACTGCTTAATCCACAGGCAGTAGCCCTCTCCAGAAGAGTGGAAAAACTACACGACGCCATATATCAGTACTTACACACTGTGAATTTAACTTACTGCAATATTTATTTTATTTCATGAGCTGTAATTAAATTAGTAGTAAAATTACAACAGCACATACATTGCAAAATTACCGCGCTTAATAGAGAGAGTCGTGACCGTAAAAACTCCTGTGTGCAGCTTGTACTAACTGTAATCCAACAAAATACTAGCTACCTGTTGCAAGTTTTTTTTTTCTTTTTAACTTTCCACCAAGTTTTTATCTCAAATCCCATGGATAACAAAAATCGAATACGTGACTCTCTCAATTAGTGTGGTGTGACACGTGCGGGTCAGTGCAGAGGTCATCTGTCTTTCCGCGTATTCCTCTAGGCGATGAGTTTAAAATATCTTCGCTCAATCAGGAAACTGAAAATTCGTTTGTTTACTGTTTGGAATGATTTTCTGTTGTATTGTTGCGTTTTCGGTTGGCAAAGTAGGCGGCATAGTACGTGGTTTCTCTGTGTTTTCGATGTTATCTTGGTTAAGTTGAATGAGTGGAGATCCTGTCTTGTTGAAATGCCGTTAAAAATCTGCTTTGTTTTAACATAATAAGACTCAGCAAGACTCAAGAAAGCAGAACTGTCTTTCAAAGATCAGGAAAAACATTGTGCGTGCATGTGTAACTAATGGTGAGCCTATCTTAAACGACCTTTGCAATTGTTAGCAGTATTCCAGGAATTAAATCTGTAATTTGCATATAATTCTACCCGCGCAGATCACTGAACAGTAAAAATTTACTGACGGGGAAGTATTTGATTCCCAAAGCTGTAACTTTCCTGGTAAAAAGTACAATGACAGAGCTTTCTTTCTGTGTAGTGTTAATCATTGAACGATACATACCAGATGCCGTTTTAAGCGGCCGAAGTTGGCCTTCATTTTACCTTGTGGTAAACAAGGTTAAGAGCGGCTCGATATAAACGCCGCTTGAAAATGTTCGAAACCAAACATTGGCAAATTTATTACATAGTTTTAAAGTAGAAAGGTTAAATAATGTTCGTGGTTTGTTTCGTTTTAAAAGAATCTTTTTGACGCTCTCACCCGCTTCCTAAAGTTGAGTGAGAATTTGAGCCGTTTAGAGACCCTAAAACCGCCATATTATGCATTTTTCGAACTTTTTAAATTTTCGTCCGTTAAATAACTCGTTGGAACTTTGGATTATTTTTTCTTGAATCAGCTTACCCAAAGGGATGTTTTGGCAAAATAAAAAAAAATTCGATTTTTTGTGAGTGTCTTTCGATTCTCGATATTCTCAGATTACCGTACCCAAATTGTGAATTAGCCAATCAGAAGCCTTGTTTACTGTCATGATTTTCTACGATATCAAGTCATTGACGTGATATCCTACGATATCATGGACAGTTTGTGAAACTCGCATTTTTTTTTGCAGACTTTAGAGGCGAAAATTACAACAAAAATACAACGAAACGTAAAACTATTAGATTTGTTAAACGAGAAAGTAATTTGTTTAACGGTAAGAGAGGGGAAAAAAATACAATTTCGCGCCAAAATTGGAAGCGGCTACACTGGCGGGCGCTCGCGTGAACTTTACGGACAGCGCTAAAACTTTTTTGGTTTCAAAATGGAGCCGGATTTTCCAAATTTCTTTCTTAACTTGGACTTCCAAGATTCAGAAAATAAAACTCCAAACAAAAGAATTAAATAAAATGGCAGATGAGGAGTTAGAGAAGAGTATTGACCACCAGAAAAGTGTAAATACGTGTCGCTCTACAACGCCTGACTGATCACGGTAACTGAAAAAAAAAGGGTTTTAGGACGAATTTGGGTACGGTAAATACCATCATCTAAGAGTCGCGGAATCCAGGACAATCTTAAAGCTTTAAGAGCCATTTTTATACCTAATCGCACCTTTTTTGGTACGCTTCGGCAGCATATCAAGCTCATTTGGTCTCACCATGGGTATTTTGGCTCGACTGCGTCTCGCCAAAATACGAACCATGGCTCGACCAAACTCGCCTGATATGCCGCCGAAGCATACCAAAAAGGTACGATTAGGTATAAAAATGGCTCTTAAAGCTTTAACATTGTCCTG
The DNA here is from genome assembly GCA_964030785.1 of Siderastrea siderea. Classification (NCBI taxonomy): domain Eukaryota; kingdom Metazoa; phylum Cnidaria; class Anthozoa; order Scleractinia; family Rhizangiidae; genus Siderastrea; species Siderastrea siderea. Next base: position 37,203,095 of record OZ034970.1, read on the forward strand.
GATTCCGCGACTCTTAGATGAGAGGGAAGGCCCTTGGATATCTGATCTCAAATACAACTTAAAAAATTATGGAGGGTGTTTTCTTTTTAGATGCAATTATGATGTCAATGACCTTGATTTAAGCGATAGTAACTTTTACTTAGAGCTCCTTAGGTGGACAGGTGGGCGGAATTTAGAAGTTCCTTTTCCGATGTTAATTATTCCCAAAATGTTGTCTGGAATAATAAGGACATAAGGATAAATAACAGACCAGTGTTTTATAAAATGTTCTTTGATAAGGGCATAATTTATTTGAATGATTTACAGTTTAAAGAGCCAGTGTCACCCAAAGTGCTTTGCGCGCTGAGGTACATTTTTCATATATGAAAAATGCGCCATTGTCTTGATTGTCGTGCAGTCTGAGTTGTATCTTCTTCCATCGCTGCCGTTAGCGATACGAAAGCACTAGTGTGAATTTTGACTTCACATTTTAAGTGTCGGCGTATCGATTTCGTTGTATATTTCCGAATTCCGAAGTGTTTTCGCGGTGGAGAAGGAGATCTTTAAATTGAATGCCTCGTAGGGTTCAGGAAAGTTGAGGCGAAGGCCGAGTCTTACGGGCTCTGGCAAAGTTGTACGGCTGAAGGAGTCCGTGTATCAGTAGCAGAGGGAAAGAAAAACATCTACGGGTTCCAGCAATAGTACTGACACTGTGTTTGCCGAAATAGTGCTACATTCGTTACCGAATGAAAACAGAAGGAACGTTGATTTACCACAAAATAACAGTAGCTACGGGCTTGCTCCAAAATAATGCTTATGGTAATGAGCTTGTGCTGTTTTGCTTAATTATTCCTTGTGCTCACTGTCTGTTTATGTTTTATTTTTACAAAAAGTGTAAGTGGCTATTCTGGTTTTGCGTCCATCGACATCGGTCGATGCGATCGATCGCGCAATCAATCGCACAATCAATCGATCGGATTGTAATAGATCCATGTATACGCATTGAATGCAAAGATCTTGAGTAGTTTTCTCCAGTGACATCTAGTGTTGAAGACGTCAATATTCTTGCTACTTGTTTTTGTCTTATTATTTTTATATCGAGTGGAAGTGGCTACTCTGGTCTTACGTCCATCGAGATCGATCGATTGATCGATCAATCAATCGGTTGTTAGAAAAGCTCCATACGCGTTGACTACAAAGTCAGATCTAGAGTTTTTTCTCCGGTAACATCTAGCAATGAAGATATTACTATTTTGAGAGGCTACTACTGTAAATATCAGCTTGTTGAAAGGCCAGTGCAGCAGGGTATAATGTGCAAAACGTCCGGCAAACGCGCTAGCCAAACTTCAAAACAAAAACACAACCGCGCAAAGCACCTTGGGTGACACTGGCTCTTTAATATTGATAATGTACGTTCTTTTGAGTCCTTTAAACAAAAAGGTCTTAATACTAATTTCCTTACATGGACAGCATTGAGGTCTGCTATCATAAATATGAATTTAAAAAATTCTTCCAATCTCCTAACAGTGGGAAAATTCGATCCTATGAATTTTGAGTATAATGCTAAAGGTTTTAATGTATATACGGCAAAGTGCAAACAATTCTATTCAATGATGATATCAACTAAAGCGAAAACTCCGAATAGCTTTAAAAGGTTGATAGCTGATTTTAAACTCTCAAATCCACAAGATGCTTTTTCTATTCCGTATCTATCTGCAAGCGAAACGTATGTTTGGTCTTTTCAATATAGATTGTTGAATTTCATTTTGTTCACAAATGATAAACTATTCAAAATAGGTTTAAGCGATTCAGATAAGTGCTCATTTTGTGGAACCTATACGGAAGATTTGTACCACCTCTTCTTTAACTGCTCCTTTGTGCAGGTGTTCTGGAATAGTTTTACAGTCTGGTGGTCTGGTATAAGTGGTGAAAATTTATCTTTGTCTTTAAAAGACATCATAATTGGCTTTCTTCAGAGGAACGATTTATTAAATTATTTGATAATTCTTGGTAAGATAACTATCTGGGAGAGTAGAAAAAATAAGTACCTTCCAAAATTTAGATTGTTTCTGCACAAGGTTGAAGCTAAACAAGAAGTTGAAAAGTTAATTGCTATTAAGAACCGAAAGCTTCGCAATTTTTATACAAGATGGGAGCTTCTGTTGTAATGTTATATTAGTCTACTACAAGGAAAAAATGGTAAATTAAGTTTTTAATATTTTTTTGCGCTAGGAAGTTGCTATTTAATCTTGTAAGGGAATTAATTGGGCATCTGCATGGTTTGTATGTGTCACTGTGTAGGGCAAACAAAAAAAAAGTATTATTATCGTATCTATTAAGTGCAATTAGAATAGAGTATTGTAAGTGGAGTAATGCAAGTGTTATACTATAACTAGCGCTCTTGTGTAGGATTTGTAATGTAAGTAGTGTTTTGTTTCATACCGTTATGTAAGTAATGTAACGTGTACGTGTCTTGCAATAAAAAAACTATTAGGCGAAAAAAAAAGACATTCGCAACGTTGGATAACTAGGAAGAAAAGATGTCACAGGCGTCACCTGAGCCGCAGTCCACGATCTCTGTCCGTCGGCTCAAAGGTTAAAGCAAACACAATTAATGTAACAGTTCCATTTCATGAAAATAGACTGGTTTTACTTAACCCGTGAAATAGTAACTAAACTTTCAAATACTATTACACACTAATTCCATTGATTTCTTTTGTTTAGTTTGGACTATTACTCATTAATCTGTTGGATGTCGATTTACGGGTTAAATAAAATCACCTAGTCATACAAATGGGACTCAGTCTTAAGGTGGCTCGATCGGGTTTTTGAGTGACGATACCTCTTAACTTTGAGCAACTAGCGTACCACAGTGAACAACCCAATAGAAAATCGATCGTTACTGCTGACCTAGAGAAAGATGAAAGTTTTAAATGAGGTAAGTTTGATCGAAATCGGAGTTACCATAGCAACGTAATGACGTCATCCCCCATTTTACATGAGAGCCAATTATTTGTCACCAAGAGATAATTCTGGAAAGCGCTCGACTGGATCTTCGACCTGACATATTTGTATTCACGTCTGCAAAATTTGAAGAATTTCTATGAGAGCGTTTTCGAGAAATTTTCGGGTGAAGTTTTAGGGTGTTAAAAAACAACAAAAACAAAACAATTTTGATCTGTTATTGAAAAGTATGCCCACAAAGGTTTGATGAAATAACATTTTGATTTTAAATGAATGTTATATCATCTAATTGCTTTGTGTGAAAATTTCAGGGAAATCGTTCCATTTGATTTTTAGAAACGTTGGCTTGAATATGAACTTGTTTAGTGTGTTACGCGGCTTTTTTATCAAAAATTGACATTACACTTATTAAAATGGTTATGAATTAAAAAGCGTTAGATGAATTTTTTTATATCTTTGTCCTCAAGGAGAATAATCAATATTCAATACAATCCCAGCGTTTCAAATTCATTGAAACGTTATAAAGCTGTCAATTTTGAGCCAAAACTCAGGAAAATATTGGACTGATTTTCACGCCAGTAGCTTGTTGCTCTCATTATGCATCTCCATTGTTTTGAATCGGCGTGCAATTGTAAATTTCACTACACCATGAATTCAAATAACGCTTGGTTGCTTTCCGAAGATGTTCCGAAAGCGTGCTGAGACTGGGATAAGATTGGGGGAGACCCACGTCTACTGACCTGTTTAAATTTTTCGTTGACTCCTTGCCATAAAAATTTATCTGGAACACTGACTGAGCACAGCAGGTTTCCGTTTGCACTCACTGCTAACCGAAGTTTGCGCTTACTGCTAACCTTGAGGTTCGCACTCACTGCTGTCAGCCTGTCCATTGTTATTGTAATGCTGACCTGATACATTAGCACGTTTTTCGGAACATATTCGGAAAGCAATCAAGCGTTATATGAATTCATGATGTACTGAAATTTACAATTGCACGCCTATTCGAAACAATGGAGATGCATAATAAGAGCAACAAGCCACTGGCGTAAAATTCAGTCCAATAATTTCCTGAGTTTAGGCTTTAAATTGATAGCCTTACAACGTTTCAATGAGTTTGAGACTCGGGGATTGTATTGAATATTGATTATTCTCCTTGAAAGCAAAGTTTTAAAAAAATTCATCTACCGCTTTTTAATTCATAATCATTTTAATAAGTGTAGGGTCGATTTTTGATAAAAAAGCCGCGTAACACACTAAACCAGTTCATATTCAAGCCAACGTTTCTAAAAATCAAATGGAACGATTTCCCCGAAATTTTCACATAAAGCAATTAGATGACATAACATTCATTTAAACCAAAATGTTGTTTCATCAAGTCGCTGTGGACATACTTTTCAATAACAGTTCAAAATTGTTTTGTTTTTGTTGTTTTTTAACACCTTAAAACTTCACCCTAAAATTTCTCGAAAACTCTCTCATAGAAATTCTTCAAATTTTGTAGACGTGAAGACAAATATGTCAGGTCGAAGATCCAGTCCAGCGCTTCCCAGAATTGTCTCTTGGTGACAAGTAGTTAGCTCTCATGTAAAACGGGGGATGACGTCATGACGTTGCTATGGTAACTCCGATTTCGATGAAACGTACCTCATGTAAAACTTTCATCTTTTTCTAGGACAGCAGTAACGATCGATTTTCTATTGGGTTGTTCACTGTGGTACACTAGTTGCTTAAAGTTGAGAGGTATCGTCACTCAAAAACTCGATCGAGCCACCTTAACTTGCAGTATGGAACCACAAGGAAGTTGTCGCAAATACAGTAGAATCCCGATTTTTCGAACCTCCAGGGGAAATGGAAATTTCTTCGAGAAATCGGGGGTAAAATTACAGAGGGAAACGAAAATTGGTTCTAGAGATCGGGAGTTTCGACAAACCGAGGGTTCCACCCGGTGATCGGGATTCTACTGTAATGTTGTCATTAACTACTGAACGTAACAAATGAATGTTGATTATCGTCACGCGCCTTTGCACTAAAAGAATTCGCGCTGACCTTTTGATGTCACTGATCACCGGTTAGTCTGAAGACAAAATACTATTGTAGTAAGCCTTTCCAGCGGGTCTAAGATATGGTAACATTTTTTCTAAGTCCTGACAGGTTTTCTCATTTGGTTTGATGGAAACGGTACTTAAGGCGGAGAGGTCTTCTTCGCGGAAGCGAGTTCGTTCTAAAGTTCGTCTTCTAAAGTCCACTTCGATAGGTTGTTCTCGATCATCTAGCGTCTTTCTTAGCCAAATGCAGTTGGGGTGCCTGAATGTTTTGACGATCCCGTCCGTAGGATCAACACGCTCGCCTATCCGGAAATTAAAATACATGGTGTCGCTAAATCAGTAGGCCTGATTGAAAATGTCTTTCCTCCTTACTCTGTAAGTCTTACGAAGCCACGTGACGTAACTTTTGAACGCTGATTGCGGTGGGAGAATCCAGGTTAGTTTTGGAAACAAAGAACTGTTGTTTATTGTCTCTGTGTAGTCCACAGGTGTTTCTAGATGTTCTGCATTTCTGAACAAGCCTTCCGCTAAGCCACCATCGCGATCTACGGCGCCAAAGGAATGGCCTGCTTCGAGGAACTTGTAATCGATTCTCTCACGGAATCCACTCGCAACGAGGTAGTCAAAATAAAAAACGACCGTGTGATTCTTGTTCTGGGACCTTGTGTTGTTAGCCCAAAATATGTTCCACTTGAGATTGTTGGATTCTGTCTGACGTAGATGTAAATCGAGGCAGGATACACGAGTTTCTGGGTTTTTCTCAGCCGTGCATTCGCTCCAAGCATATGTCGTCCCTTTGTTCGCTTCTGCACTGTGGATCCCAAAAGCATACAATTTAATCTTTCGCAAGTAGTACGTTTGTTGGGCAGCCAGCTTAGGAATCATTACATTCTTGTGGAAATCCATTTGAAACACTGACACCCCATTAGTTGGCTCATTTGACACCCGTGACATCTTTTCTTCCTCGGGTTACCGTTGTTAACGTTCAAGCTTTAATTTCTAAGTCGCACGCGTAGCTTTCTGCGTCTCGCGCGAGTGAACAAACCATTTGTAACTAGTGCGCGCACGGCAACAGCAATTACAACGCGTGCGGTTTTGAAACGTCATCTTTTTTCTGCTACGTACGTCCGTCGAATCTTTTTTCGTCGTCGTTATGGATCAAGGTTTTCACTATAAGTTCGAGAAACAAAAAGTGGTTTCCCACCGGGAGAGAAAACGAGCAGACGAACTTGCAACGCGCCGGCGCCGAGAGCCTATTCTTAAAGTAATCAAAAAGAAAATAAGAACAAGGAAAAACAGACCATTTCGATTTGTTCGTGAAATGCGGTTGGAATGTTGCAGTACCACCTGTCTGTTGAATATTGGAATAGACGTTGTAATGCAGACAAGAAACGATTTCGACCGCATGGCTTATCAAGCACAGAACGAACATTTGGCCGCCCGTATAGAAACCACGAATGCGAGAAGGCAGAACCGAGTGGATAATCCTAGAACTGTGATCCTATATTACACCACTGGAAGCGCGAACCAGAAACTACAAATATGTAAAAGAACATTTATGAAGATTTACGGAGTCGGAAAGAAACGACTTAGAGTGTTGCTTAAAAAGCGGAGGCCATTCAGTGGAGCTGTAGAAAAAGATAGACGAGTCTTACAGAGTAATCAAAAACGCTTGAGCCCTCGACTGAAAGCAGAGGTATGTTAACTTCTCCCGACAGATCTTTTTAACTATGATATTGTTAAGAGAATCTTTTCTTGTTGTCAATTTTGCAAGGCGCTATTGAATAGCGATAGAAATAGCGCTATAAATTTTCACGGTCTGCACTTTCATCCCCTAAAACTTGCTACCAATGAGCGCTCGAGAATGCAGTCAGTTATTGTAAAAACTGTAATGGTACGGGCTCCATGCAGGAAGATTGTTCTGAGTCAATTGTAAACAAGGAGCCCAAAATGTGAGCACTATTAACAAATTTTTCATTCTTTCGTATAATCCAATTAGAAGGTGACTTCTGATTGGACCGTGAATGCAGGAAAGAATGCGAATCAAAAGCGGCCACCTTTTTCGGCTTCTCGATAGACCATATTCGTATTCTCGTTGTAGAACTGTAACTAGCTTGCAATTGAAGCCGATGCACATGAAGCTCTTTTTAATGATATTCCTCCGCATTAGCGTCCATTGCACGCTAGTTCCAGTTGAATACGGAGAATACGAGGGAGGGCAGTGAGGGGGTTATTTGTTGGACTTTTAGCATGGCTGTGAATCAGATGAGGGGGGCGCATTGAAATTGCTCTTTATGAGGCCGGCTTGATTGAGCTTATTATTATTATTATTATTATTATTATTCAAACACATGACTCACAATAACAAAATTTAATTTAATTTAATTCAAATATTTTTATAGCGCCAAAGCACTATTTGTCCTGGGCGCTTTACATAACTAATCATAACTATAACAAAATTCTCGAATGTGATTGGCTATCACCAGCCATGATTTGAGCATTAATAGGACAGTTGGACAGTATAATTGGACAGTGTACGCGTCATGCCTAAGTAATTGGACAGTACGCGTCAGAGCGCGCGCGCTAATGGATCAGTTACACTTGAATAAGTTCTTTTTACGTATCGTGAAACTGTTGTCAATTCCTTCTCCAGTACGTTTTCTCCCTTTTCTTTTGCTAATTTTGTTATAGATATGATTAATTGGTAACAGGACTTCGTGTCGTCCAATTCGGTCTGTAATCATACTCGTGATTAAACAAATCGGACTCCCGCTACGCGGTCGTCCGATTTCGTTAATCACTCGTATGATTACAGACCGAATTGGACTCCACTCAGTCCTATTACCATTATTAATTAAATTACAATAGGTATAAAACTACTAAATTACAAGATTTATAAAACTATCACAGTTGATTACAGAAGGAAAAACTAATTAAAAAGAAAATTTGCATGCAGGTCTCAACTAAAAATATAAATATTCTACAAGTTATACGCCTGCTTGAAAAGGTGCGTTTTCAAAGCCTAGTTAAAACTATTTCATATATTTCCTGACTTCATAATCTCTAGAGGTAAAGTATTCCATAAATTCGGGCCAGCTACAGAAAACGCACGATCGCCGTAAAACATAATTTAAATTAAATTTAGTTTACAAAACATATTTAAATTTAGTTACAGCACCAACAAAAGAATGAGGAAAACACAATACACACACAGTAAAGGGACAGCACGTTTCTTGTTGTGTTTTGATCGATTGAGCTTATTGTTGTACCCATTTCCTTTCCTCGCTCAGGTTGTAGAACACATCTGGTCATATGAGCCGGAACAATCACATTACACGCGACATAAGGCACCAGAGAAGAGATATCTGGTGCCATCCCTGAATTTGACCAAGATCTACAACGATTTTTTAAAACTAAAAGGTCATGTTTTAGGGACAGCTGCCAAGCCTCCCCTCAGTATAAGTTCTTTTAGAAAGATTTTCTTCAGTTATAATCTAAGCTTCCGAAAACCCAGAAAAGATACTTGTGGAAAATGCGACAGCATAAAAATGGTAATAAACCATTCTACCAGCGCAGAAGAAGTCGCCGAAACAAGGACTCTTCAAGAAATGCATTGGCAAGACGTTCAAAAACACTACGATGAGAACTACTTTGATTTCAACGTCCTAATACAGAGACGGCCTTGATTGGAAACTGCCCCCAACGTGGAGACACGAACAGTCGTGACCCACTGAAGCAGCAACTATTTACTAAAGCGTCAGAGATCGGACATGTGTTTATGCGATTGCTATGTAAAACTTAGCTTTGTGCTGAATGTTACTTTTAAAATTCTGCTGCAGATGAACTTTTGTCCCAAGTGATAAAGGACTAAGAAAGGCTATGCACTAAAAAAAGTATGGGCTTAAGCGTATGGCTGTTTGAGAAGTTGCTCGGAATTTCACAAACAGGTTGCTCGAAATTTGTCAAAAAGTTGCTCAAAAAATCCTGGATGTTGCTTTCTTTTTCACAAAAAAAATAATAATAATAAATAAAAAAAGTTGGAGACCGCGTTTTCCATGAGTGAGTAGTCAACGAGGCACAGCCCAGTTGACTATTGTTAACGGAGAACTCGGGCTCGCAGACTAATATTTTAGGTAGACATTAAGGAATTGCAGTCTTCAACCAACCATTTAAACAAAAATCAAGAATTTTCCCTTTAAGCGAGTCGTGCTGTACAAGAGTTGTCTCGTAAAATTCATTTTTGAATAGCAAAGCGCGCAGGGTTTAAAAATAAAATGCAAATGATTATACCCCCCAGGCTCAGACAACATGAGCGTGTTCTAAAAGAAATGGAGAAAATCTAGGTGAAGTTCTCTTTTTAAAGAGATGTTTTACGGACACCGGCTGTTTAAGAAAGTGTTTTAGGAAAATCGTCCGCCATTCCGGTTTGTTTGTCTGAGTCTTGTCTGAGTCAAGACGTCACTCGCGTGCTTCGCTATTGAACCAAAAAAATGCATACATAATGTGTCTTATGTTTAACTACCTGTATTAGTGATTATTATTATTATTATTATTATTATTATTATTATTATTATCATTTAACTGATTTCGGGTGGTAGGCTATTCCACAAGGACAATGAACACGGAAGACCAAAACAAAACAATGAAAACCTCTTCTTGGAGACCTATTGAGACAAAAACAAAAATGTTTAAGGGACTTGTTCGAAATTAGCAGGGGGAGGAGGGGGGTTGAGATTTAAAATTGAGCAATAAAATGATGTACCCTCTTTGTTGATGGGAATGAAATTTGCTGACCCCTTCTGCTTGGCCTCAAACATCACGACCCCCCCCCCCCCCCCCCTGCATGTGCACAGATTATACCTCCAATAATGCCATAGCAGGAGCTGTTCTTGTCAGCAATTATACCCTGATTCCCGATGGTAATATTGGAGAAGGCCAAACAAATAAAAAAAATCTGAGTTCTAAGCCAAATAAAAGAAAAAAAGGAACAGAAACAAAACAAGAGGACTAAAAAAACAAGAATGCCGACAAACTGTAAGTTACTAATTGAAACCACTGCACCCCAACATAAGTCATATTTAACAATAAGATTATGAGCTTACGATTTTGGCCGAATCAACTACAATCACTTCATAGACATCGATAGTGAATAATGTAATTGTTTTAGTAGAACTCTAACTCATTTTCCTTGAAACAATAATTTTAACCTTTTTTCTACAATGTGAACTAGATTAATCTTTCCGCCTTAGCCAAATCGCGTGCTTGGACTAAATTGTCATTTAAAACTTCAGTTCATTCAGTAATCTTGACGTTTTAAACTCGTGCGATGGTGAATATTCATGTTTTTTTGTCTTCTTGGGAATTGAATTATCCAACCATATTTCTAAACTTCCTCTGAAACTTCAGAGAAACAAGAAAATGTCACCATTCTGTAGACAACCTTCAGCCACTACACACTAATTAACAATTAGACGGCGAGCTCGAGGTTTCTATTGGCTGATAGTTGGCAAGGGGCCAAGCCCCGAGCCAACTATCAAAGTGGATAGAACCGAGAGTGAGCTGTCTAATTGTTTTAGCATAACCTACTGACCGGTCTATTAAACACAGAATATCGCTAGAATTGATTTATTGAAGCTTTTGGTTGATAAAATTCAGTGAAAATCTGAACGACCGCTCTGAGAGCCGTCTGTTGATCAGTAGACGGCACCTGTGTAGATAATCTGATTGTGCAATTAACTAATAGACGGTCAGTGGGTTATGCTAAGATGGTATAGAGTCCATTGGCAAACTCACAACTCCATTATGAAGGAAGAAGTGGTATAACAAAGAAACAATTGCCATGCATCTGTATTACCACTGACAAATGACTGTTTACCAAGGCAGCACAGGGCACTATCAAGCAAAATCTGCCCTTTACCATTAGTGAGAATTATCATGATGATGATGATGATCTTTTGTATATTAATTTGCTATTCCTGTCATAATAAAACATTACATCACAATGCCTGTTATGATCACATCACTGTAAATTCATGTGACCCTCCTAGCTCTTTCACTGCCTATTTTTTCATGACTCTCCCTTTTCAGGGACCTATTTACACTCCCCTCCCCCATGCTAATTTCTGACAAGTCCCTAAGATTGACCAGATAATGAATTGTCACTTTTCCTTTGAGTGACTCCCAGAATTTAAACCATATCTCAATCAATAGGAACCATGAGTAGGTTCATCTTTGTGATATATCTCTCTGCTCAGTAAATATGCCTACCCCTGCCCTTCCCAAGGCTGCCAACCTGCAACCCAATCCCATGAAACAAAATCAAATGTAAAAATTTCTGTCCATAATTATAGGAGGGTGATACCCTTTTAAGGTTAAAAGCACCTGAAAGTGTTTCACTTGTGAGAATAGTGACATTTAACAACAGCAAGAACATGTTTAGTTGCCTTCAGTCTGACAAGGAATCTGAGCTAATACAAGGATTTTCATTGAGCAGCAAGTTCTCTGTCATTCTCACCTGAAAGACCAATGGAAAACAGCTCAGAATGGGTGCCAGCCAATGTTCCTCATGCAGGCCATGTCAACCTGCCAAAAAATTTAGACATTAAGTCTTATCTAAAACTGCATGGCGAGTCCCTAATCTAAGCTAGACAAGGGTCTTTCCACAGTATTGCGAAGGCATTGCATGAGTGCAAATGTACCATCACGGTGCACACGCAGATGTGAGATAAGAAAAGGCTGTAAAATTGTGATAGAAAATGATCTCTTTTGCCAGCCATCTAAGTTAAAATTAATATTCCTCAGACACTTTTCCTCCCTGTAGCAGCATTCCCCTTAGCAACCAAATTTCCCCTCCAGAACAGAAACTAATCATTATTTCTTTTGCACACCTTACATCCTGTTTTTCTAAATAAAGAAGTTAATTAAAGTAAAATAAGAAAGACTAAAATGAGGCTGTTAACAAACTATTAGAGCAGCAGAAGTGGAGTCACCATGGCAACAGTTTTAACCAAACATACAAGTTTGAACAGAAGGATGTTTATACTGTTGAATGGCTTAAATTTTATTCTCTAGTCACTGGATTGAAAAATTTTCACTTTTTCACCACTCATGTGGAATGGCCTAAGAGCCTTTTTGTGTTGTCAGGCCTCATATATATATATAGGTTTGCAGAGTTGGATTATTTGGTGGAAGACATTTATTGCTACTCAGAGTTTCATGCTTCTTGCGAAGCAATCATCAGGCAACTGCCAAAAATAACGGATACATGAGAATATATACAAAATTTGAAAATACAGAACAATACCTAGTGGCGTGATGTCGACGGATATGATTGGCTAGTCTAAGCGAGCACAGTCTTTAACAGGAATTTTTTGGAATGTCTACATGTAGATATCAGTTCGCTTCTATTGTTTAGAGTTGACATTTCGGGTTTACATATAATAAAATATTTTTCCCATAAACACAAGTTACATCTCTTGCTTACATTTGAATATGAACGGGCCTGCTTCACCTTACGCCATTTGATGTTGTACATAATATTCCTATCTTTTAGGCTCCAAATATATTTACTTAATTCGGTTGCGTGTTTATATCGCTCGTTCCTAAATGAGCATACATGGTTTCTGTATTTTAACTTGAAAGTTGTGTCACAAAGCCCAATGTATGTCTCTCTTGAGGTTGATGTCGTGGGATCAGATTTATTAATTTGAGCTTTGTTGTGATTGGAAACAGTTACAATCAGAAATGTTTAAAAAATACAGAACAATACATACTAGGTGTGGCGCGTGGCGCGTCAAGCAGGATCTCATCACTAATTAAGTGATGACATTTTTCAGCAGAATTTTCCTAGAGTGCCAACAGCACGACGTTAGCTCGTTTCTGTTATTGAGTGTTGGTATTTCAGGTTTACAAATTATGAAATATTTCTCCCAAAAACACAAGTTACATTTCTTAGCAACGTTCGAGTAAGATCGAGCTTGTTTTACTTTACGCCATTTGCTGTCGAACTTAATGTTCTGGTCTTTCAGGCTCCATACGTGCTTACTGAGCGCGGTAGCGTTCCTGTACCTTTCGTTTCGAAATGAGCAAAAATGGTTAAAGAGTTATTAAGCTTTGATTTTTGAATTTCCCACCATTTTGTTACTATTTTTAGAAACAGAAGTACATTTCAAGATGCTATATCTCCTAAAGCAATTGAGCTTTTCCAAAACTTTTTTCCCATTTGTTTCTATCACGTCACTCTCTTTCAAAATTATTTATTTGTTTTGCCATAACTTGAAATTTAAATTTTGTTGTCAATCTTGTGACGTCATTTTCCCGCCAAAAACCCGTGAACTTGGTCTTGATGTTCTGAGTAATTATTTATTGATGTATCTCTTCTAACAAACACTCCATTAATTTTTCATAGAATGAAAATAAGCGATAAATATTGGAGAACAAAAGTTTCGATGTTCTCGTGACAATGTCAAGTTCAGATGAAAAATGTCTTATTTTTTTACTTAACGCTCTTTTCGGACTGTTTTGACTACGATACAATATTAAGAGTAATTACTTTTTGCAGCAAAGATAATAAATAATATTAAAATGCGGAAAGTTGACAGGCGTAAAAAAAACAAAAAAAAAACACCAGAGTAGACAAAGTAGCGGATATTTTTTTTCCATCAGTGAATCCTGAATCTTAAAAATGCGACCGCATTCAGTGGCGATGAAGAGCGAGGGGGGAAGGAGAGAAGATGAGAGAAGATATATAAAAAAACGTTTACGTGAATGAATTTCGAAATTTGACCAGTCAAACGAGAGATATTGAATTATAATTGTAATTATAATTCCACGCGGTTCTGACTTGTTCTGAAGTGTGAGAGACTATTGTGAACGGTTCTTTCCATGGCGTTGTTCCTTTCTCTTTTGTAAGTACTTTTTAATTATAGTGAGTTTCTCTGGCAACCACCCTAACAAGCAACCATCTTAGAGTCTTACTTAGGCGACAATATTAATGAAAAGTCGTTACTAAGATTCCGTTCAATTGAAAGGTCTAGTTTATTCAGGATCTCTTCTAAATCTCTCATGTGCGACCATTCCCTTAGCTTAATCTCGAAAGTACAGAAGTCGCGTCGCTTGTCAGAGTTCCTATAATAAAATTCGAAGTTTTTTAAAGTTTTAATTTGGGGCTCTCTTATACAACAGCGAATGTGTTTGAAAACGAAAGACATTCTGATCATTAAATGTTTTGCCTGAGGCCAAAACCAGAGCAATCACAGTTGTTTTATATGAAAAACATTACGTCAAATGCGACATCCATGCACGCGCAGATAACAGTGACAACATTAAAGGGCGTAAATTAAGACGAAAACAATACTTTGTTCAAACATCCTGTCCCAGACGTGTTTGTCTATAAAAACGGTGGAACATCCATTTGAACTTTTAACACAGAGTTTGGTGGGCTTGCTTTATACTTGGAGACCTTTCTTTGAGACATCGAGACAGTGCAAGAGCGACAAGGTATAGCGAGTTAAATCAATTCATCTTTGTTTTATAGCTGGTTTAGCTCATTGTGGCAAAAGTTAATAATTGAAAAGTTTGTATAAAAAGTCCGTTCGCACAAAAATTAAGAAGCAAAGAATACTAAAGAGGCACAAATCTTGATGGTTTTCATTCGAATGATCACACCTTAGGATTTCAACTGAAGACCCAAAAGTTAGCAGCCTGCCAACAGGCCAAAGGTGAGAAAAATAACGAGAAAAAAATCGCCCACAGTGCTCGGCACCCGTTTACCGGCTAAAAATGTTAGATTTTCCTTGTGTAGCTGAAAAGTTAGAAACAAAAGTTACAAACAAATTGAACAGTATGATAAATAACACCACAAGAGAGCAGTCCGTAGCTTTCATATGAATGATCTCACAATCAGTTTACAGAGGCTGTAGCATAAACTGTACGGACTCTCCTCAGTTGATTTTTTGTTGTTGTTACGTCACGAGCACATGGAACTTGAACGCTAGGATTATACTCTTGCGGATTGATTCTTAGGTTATATTCACACGGACTGATTCTTAGATTTGATTCTTAACTCTCTGGATCTCGGAAACTCTGTAATATCGTACACAAACCGTAGGAAAGTAAGCACTCAGTAGCGCTCAGTTCAAAGTCCACACTTAAGGATTTTACCGGATGTCATTGATTCGCGTCGCCCTTTTCTTGCCTGGTTTTTTCGAATTATTCAAGTTAAGGCTGGTTTTCACTAGGACATAAGCATAAGCATAAGCTCAAGCACAAGCATAAGCCGACACAAGAAGAAGGAACACGTTCTTTGTTCTTGCGTCGGCTTGTGCTTTTGCATGTGCTTATGTCGCCTCCAGTTTTCATTGTCAAAACTGCGACATAAGCATAAGCCAAGCTGACGCAAGACTTGTTTATACTTATTCTTGTGCTTATGGTTATGTCCCAGTGAAAACCAGCCTTTAGCGATCTCCTCGATTGCCGCATTATTTTAAATGATTACTCGGATTTTACAGCACGATGCAAAGCAATCAAGCCAGTACTTGGCCACTGTTCAAGTCAGCTACCTTTAGGTGCAAGTTTTCTTTGATTTGTAGGGTAATTGTACAAATGTACCTCTGTTGATATTTTCCCGAGATATGGCACTTAAGGTGGCTCCCTATAGTTTTATGACGGCGCGCGCGCTGATGATGCGAGTTGTAGTAATCTGCGCACGCTCACATAAAATCGTAGGTTTTCCTGATATTTTATGACGTCACATTAGCCAAAAAAAGCAAAGTTAACAGTTAATTTTCTCGCGTTTCCTTCGGTGAATTTTTTTCTAAATTTTGCACATTTTGAGATACTAACGCCACCTTTCACATATTAGTTTTTGGAAAAATTCTGTCAGAGCAATTCAGTTTAATGGTTAAAAATAAGAAATCATGTGATATCGGTGAATCCGTCTGAACGACCCCATATTTTTTCTCCTGCAAAATGTTAGTCAAAATCACTTGCACAAAATAAGAAAGCTTAAAAATATTTCACCGAGCGAAAATTAAAATATTTAAGAAAAAAGACGAATTAATGGGAAATATCTATCATTCATTAGATGCTTTGTTGCCATAACAACGGCCTATACCTAAGAAGCAAAACCTGAAAAATAAGGGTAATTATGTTGGTAACCTTACTGGTAATATTCAGGATCAAAGATATGAAGACAACAGAACTAGGGCTTCTTTTGTAAGTCTTGCCAGTTCGTATAATTGCTTTTGTGGAAACTCTAGGGAGCCACCTTAAGATGCAGCTAGGCTAATAAGCGTACAATCGTACACTGACTGCATGCCTTCAAACAAAGACCGAAATTAAAAAAATAAAAATTGCGCCAAATTAAGATTACGGCCGCAGGTGAATTATTTTAACTTAACTTAGGCGTAGTATTTTGCGCCTTTAATTCGAAGCTTAAATGGAGGGGGTATTTCATTAAATGCAAGAGGTATTGGAATCCACATGTACATGAAAAAACTAGACAATACTTACGCAATAAACAAAGCCGCCAATAACAAACAAAATATCAGCTTGCCTCGGAACACACTTTTCTAAATTTCAATCTATACCCTACAATTAAATAGGTATAACTTGATTTCCTGTTTCGTTTGAGGCATCTTTGTATTTCACGGTCAAAGAGAGTAGGTATAGTTAGTAAAACCGGATCTAGCTACCTCTGTCCACCAAAGATAATTGACAGATGCCTTCTATTTTTCGGCGTCCAATGTGACTGCACTTTTCTAGTTAATGCAATCACTGAACCACAACAAGAACATACAATGGTAATTTTTTTTTAAATATTTACGGTGGTGGACAATAGCAAACTGGAGAGAGAAACCTCCATTCGAATTTGTGCTCGGTGACTTGTCCAAGTAAGGAAAATTGGATCCTTGAGAGAGGCGTTCATGTGCAAGTTTACAAATACTTGAACGATCATGACATCCTCACACCTAAACAATTTGGTTTTCGCCCAAAGATGTCAACTGATGTCGCACTTGCTCATTTTTCCGATACTATTTTGGATAATATGGACAAGAGATCTGTCACAGGAGCGGTCTTTGTGGAACTGACTAAAGCATTTCACACTTGACCATCAGCGACTCATCCACAAACTCTACTCTATTGGTTTTTTCCAATCACTCAGTCGAATGCTTTAAGTCGTAGCTCGCAAACCGTTGCCAAGTTACCGCTGTTGGAAATGCACATTCTTCTATTAAGCTTGTACCTGTTGGTGTTCCACAGGGGAGCATCCTGGGACCTTTGCTGTTTTTTATTTACGTTAATGATTTACCATCATGCCTACGACAGTGCGATCTAACGTTATACGCTGACGATACCGTTATGTACACTTCAGCGAAGGATGCTGCTGCCCTGGAGGCCCAGCTAAATATCGATCTACAGATAATCAGCAGATGAAATGAAAACAAACATAAATTTGTCTTATTCGGTAGTGCCCAGAAACAGAAAGCTTTCCAGAATTTTTATCTTCGTATTAATGACTCTCCCCTAGAGCGAACTGACTCCTTCAAGTATTTAGGAGTTAAAATCAACCAAAGTATGACCTGGCAATTAAAGTTAATCAACGCCTTGGTGTCCTGCGACTAGTAAAGCACATGCTACCACTCCAGGCCCGTCTAACTGTTCACAACAATGTTGTCCTTCCCTTGTTTGATTATGAAGACATTGTGCGGGGCGATAATAACAACTCCACCCTCATGGAAAATCTTCAGACTCTCCAAAACAAAGCTGCCAAGATAATTCTTGATCACGATCCGCAATCTTTCGCATCCGAAGCTCTTGATACTCTTGGTTGGAAGCCACTGCATCTAAGGCGCCGTTTCCATCGCTTGTACAACGATTTTGAAGTGTTTGCACGGTTTTATTGATTTCAATTTTCATTTTGTTAGAAACAGCTCTTTCCACAATTACAACACGCGTTCTAGAGACGATTTTCACCTACCTCTTGTAAGACCAAACTGGGGCAAACACCGTTTTATTATCAGAGCGTCGTCGCTTGGAATTCCTTAAGTCAGGACACAAGTGACACTTCTTTTTTTATCTTATTTTAAATCTAAGCTCAAATTTGAACTTTAAATAGTTTTAATAATTTTGTTCTTGGCGTTGTTTTTAATTTTAAACTAGCTTTCGCTCAATCTATTGTAATTAGTTCCTTTTTTTTTGTACTTAGTTTTTTAATTAATTTCTCTAAGTATGTGCAGGGCCCCACTGGAGAGCACCTATTGGTGAAGTGGGCTCCTTGCTAAATTTATTATTATTATTATTATTATTATTATTATTATTATTATTATTATTATCATTTTCATTATCATTATTGTTACTATTATTATACTCATGATGCGTTATTCAGTGATCATGAAAGAAATACAACGAGGTGATATGATTGTATTCTACAATTCAGAATAGTTTTCGTGACTAAATAACAATTTGAGAAGGCTCAAAGAGGTTTATTTTGTGTGCGTTTCATTAGGTCTCCATACACTTGAAACTAATATCAAAACACTCAGCCTCGACCGTATGCTCTTTACTTCAAACTGAGAACAGTTCTACAAAGAAAGAGTTGACAAGAAATTGATTCAACAAAATGGAAACCAGAGGAAATCCTTCATGGTTTCAATTTGAAGGAGTTCGGCTGTCGTTGTATGTCATTGTTCTTTGGATAGCATTCTCAACATTGTTTATTGGCCATGTCCTTTACAAGAGTGAGAGAGCTAGGACAATGTTTGCAAGAGTATCTAAAAACGAAACAAAACTTCAGCCTGAGTTGCAGGACAGACTTCTTCCCCTCAAGAAAATGTTCGCAAAAGCTGGCGAACAAAACAAAGAGAGAGACAAAACATTAAATTCGTCAAGCATTGAAGTTCCATTGACAGATCTGAGCGAGATCGGCAATAAAACCCAAGTTCTTCTGCTGGTAATTGTATTAACTGGACCTAAAACGCAGGAGAGAAGAACTGCAATAAGAGAAACATGGTGGCGAAAGTGCATCAGAGAGGTACGTTTTCTGTTTTGTTAGTTCTTGTTTTCTTATCGTAGCAACCTTGGTTTTTGCTTGGTTTTCCCGTTCATTTTTGCTCGTTTAGTCTAGCATAGAATCTAGGCCTATGTTCAATTTGTAAATTAAAGTTCTCCTTATAATCTCACACATATTTCGCAGCTCTTAAGAGTACATGTCAGTCAAGAATTACAGATAATCGCAAAATCGTGGACACAGCCCAAAAATTCAATTTTACTCATACTTTGGAATAGAGCCAAATTGCAAAATTGGAAGGACGAAAATTTCATAAATTTCAATTTCATAGCGTTGTCAGGCGTGTAAAGACTCAGACTCGTACCCAGTCGCTATTCGATGGCATTTCGCTTTGTCGTCAATGGACGCTTATTGTCTAAGTTTAATTTCTTCTTCTTAGGTCGCAGTTATATCTACTGCGACACCCAACGAGCAAATTTTAGGGAAATACTTCAAATTTTATTTATGTCATGGAGACGAGCTGGAAAGAGGCTATTTACGGCCTTGTACCTCTCTCCTCGGCAGAGGCCTCCTACATCGTTCCCTGCGCTCCCGTTTTCTCCCCCTCCCGTATTTTTCTTTCACTGGTGTTTACCAACAGGAGCCTCTGCGGAGGAGAGAGGCCTTGTACATAATAACCGCTTGCTGACTAGCACGCCTTTGCTCAAGTGTATCCCAACCAAGGTCATGTAGTAAACTAGAAGATGGAGTCGCATAATCAGAGTTACTGTTGTAGCTTTTGTAATCTATCAGATTGGCATTTACCAGTGCAACCCCATACAGGGCTACAATAGTCAAAGTATGGTACAATAAGAGCGTACATGTTTATTAAGGTATCCCGAGGTACTAAAACCCTGACCCACTTCAAAACTGCCAGGCCACCGACACTTTTTATTATAGCGGAGCCTGCGGGCAAAGCCCGCCAGCGGAGCTCCATTGCTAAGGAAATTTGGTAACCTATCAATCCGAGAAATTTTGGTTGTGACGTAATAGTCACGTGACCGTCAGTCCGTACGTCCGTACATCCGTATATCCGTCCGTCCGTCCGTCCGCACAGACTCTGTGGGAGGGGGAGGGGAGTCCCAAGACAACCCGATGGGGGTAGAGAATGCCATCTTTTCTTGGCGGGAAATCGCGCGGTGCTTTTGGGCAACCGGCGTTTTTCTTGGCGGGAAATCGCATGACCATCGTCGCTTTAGGTTTCTTTAAAAGCTTAAGCTTCTTTAGCATTTAATGATTGCTCGAGAGTACTGAAGTTTTATACTTGACAAAAAAACATCTAATATCTATAAATGGAAAGAAAAAGTTCAAAAGAATACTGGTCGAAGGCGAAAAGTGCAAGTTACGAAAGCTGCATTCAAAGGACTTCATCGCTTTGTTTTCTTCACGGCGGAGAGTTTGCCCTGTTCTGAAACACAACCGAGTAAATGAAGTTTCTAAAGGGTCTAAGGTACATGATTTCGAGTATTACGATGAAAGAAATTACGTTTTGAAATGGAAATTTGATTTATGCCATTAGAAATCTGTCATTTACTTTTGACTTTAAAAAATTATTAGAAAACGCGCTCAGATTTGTGACAGATTCTTGAATATTTTGCCATGCTCAGCCGATTTCACTCGCGTTGACCGACCTACCTACGCGAATTGCATTTAAGTATAAACTTATGGGTTTTCAAATAAACTTTTTTCAAAAATGATTTCTCTGTCCATTATTTTGTGTTTGTTTATTCATAACAGTAGGTCTAGGCACAGCTGCAGAGACAACTGCACAAGCTTTGCTTTGAATTTTGACTGTCCGGTCCATCTCTTTGTGCAACTATCGATTTTCTTGTCCTAGAAGTTTTCAATAGTAATAATCTTTTAAGCGCAGCGGTTGTCGGTTTAAAGCTATTTTATCCCAAAAGCTTCCGAAAACAGTTTTGTGTGTTGCTCAAAGCGCCTAACTTTATATAGGCTTACTTCGCATCCGCAAAACTTATGCCGTCATAATAATAATTTAATTAAAGCGTGTTTGGCGTTTCTTTGTTTTGAACCTTGATGGTCTCTAGTTAGAGAACGAAGTATAACAGTTATTTGAAAAACTATAAGGGAAGCAGTTGTCGGTTTAAACCTATTATGCCCGAAAAGCTTCCAAAAACAGTTCGGTGCATTTTTAAAAGCGCTCGAATTTCAGACAATTTGCAGCCGCAAAACTTATGCCACAGAGTTAAGAATGTTTGGACGGTGTTTGTTTGTTTGTTTTCAATCTCGACGGTCTCAAGTTAGAGAACGAAATATAAGGGTTACTTAAGTAACTATAAGCGAAGCAGTTTTAAGTTTAAAGCTATTTTATCCGGTAAGTAACGTGTGTTCCTCAAAGTGCTTGAATTTTTTCGCGGTTGCTAAAACCTACCCGACATTTCTTCAATAAGTTTATTACAAGTGCTTCGAAGTTCCCCAGATCCTTTATTTCGGGTAATCCCAGTAAAATGCCGGTGAAATGTCAGTATAAATTTTTGACCAGACTAATATTTTTATTTAGTGGCAGTTCATGTTATTTGTTAACATCCGAACGCGATGAAGATAACCCATTTAAACAGTCGAATAATTTTTATTTTGTTTTTGTAAATGAGCGCCGTTTCAAGTCCATTCAAGCGAACAGCCAATAATCCAAGGAGATTTGACAAGCCTTGACAGTTAATGACAGGATATGGAAACATTGCAAACACCAAGCTAGACGGCTCGTGAGTAAAGTAATCAAGCTGTGCTCAGCCTCTAGAATGACCTTTCGAGCTTGGTTTTACAGAACAGATCCCCAAAATATTGGAGGATAATTCGGAACACTTTCAGGCTTCTTGAGAAACACTTTTCGAAAGCGAATGAGCCAAAAAAAGCCCCGAAATATATTTCAGACCGAAAAGTTTCAGGACTATTTTTGAGAAACAAACACCAGTTTGTTCCTTCCCGGCTCCGCTTTTAGGCTTGGCTAAATCTATATATTACATATTATATAATAGATGGATATAAAGACTAACATTGTGAGCTGAAACGACCTCTGTAATTCAAAGGCTCCTACGAGATAACTCAGTTCGTGAGGACGAAATGGTCTGAATTAATAGTCTGTTTAATATATTTCAGTTAAAGTTTTTTTAAACTGTTTGTTCTTGTTATGAATAATTTCAAAACGTTTTCAAGATATTTGAATTACTTGCCTGTTGCTAAATCGCAATTTGGTAATATAGTTGACTCCCGGTAACGCGAACCTCCTGCTAACTCGAAGTGAATGTTTTTTCCCCTTCAGGTCGCAAGATCGTTTTCTTTATAATTTTACACTCAGTAACTCGTGCTCGAAGTCACGATAACTCGAACTTCTTTTTTGTTCCCCTCGAAGGTTCGAGTTATCGGGAGACAACTATAAATGCTTTCTTGTGCTTTTGTTCCACCGATTTGTATATAGGCAGTTTCTTGAAAAAACTTTAGTAATCTTCAGTGCATTAGTTCAGTGGCAAGTTAATCGCTTAAGAAGCGGGAATGCAAAGAAGATCTCGTGAACATAGCGAATCTACACGACAGCTCACAAAAATAACCACAGGAATGTGCTAAGAATAAGCTCGTTGCTATCGCAACCACGAGATAAAAGCTATTAACTTAAGGAATGTTTTGTTGCAAAAATACCAAAGAAACGAAAGAACAGAAACTTAAAACTATCCTTGGTCGTTTCTCAAGAGGTTTTCTGGTGAAATCTGTTACGTACAGCGAGCATTCTTGGAAATTTTTTTGAGGACCTAAGGAGGTACGCTTACGGAAATAACCGTCCCACGGATGAGATCTCATGGTTGTTAAATGATTAGTTCTGTATTTTCTCTACAAGATAATGAATTCTTGCACTCAAGAGGTAAATACTTCAGCACAAAATTCCATTTTTAATGACATCGCCAAAACCAATTATGTCATGAATTATTTCGTTAGGCGATACAAAAATATTGTGTAGTCAAAACAGCAAATCGGCATATCATGCCAAAAATAAACACAACAGAACATTACACCGCTCCTCAGAACCTCTTCGGTGCTGTGTTTCTTCCGGGAAGCAGATGTAAGAGGTTTGCTTTATAAGCTAATTCAACATTGATCCTCGTTTTTCAAAGACATTTTTAATTTAACTGAGCTTGAAATCATTGATAAACGACTCGAGTTATTAGTCTAACCAGCAGGAACACACATACGAAGATCACCAAAACGTTGCCTGATACACCAGAACCTAAAATAATAAGAAACTTTGTACAGGGTTCAAACTATCGACAAATCAACTCAGTAACGAAACAGCTCACATTAACAACAACACAATGCAACAGCAAAATCAACCTATTCTAACATCACATCGCAGTACACAAAATATCTTTGTACTCTATCGCCATTTCTGTTAAATTTTGCTGCAACATATTAATATTACTGAGGGTGAAATTATTGATAAACGAGACAAGCTATTACTAGGAAGATACAAAAACTGGACCCCGGGGCCAAGGCACCCCAATTTTGGACAGGTTCCATGGTCCACTTATGTGGACCTGGTCCATAGACCGGAATCATGGAACCCTAATTTTCTTAACCAAAAAAGTAATAACAATGATAAGTGGCTGTCTCCCTAAGATCCTCATAACCCAAATTGGTCACAAAACAGATTTCCTTCAAATCTTGTGTGTGAACTACACTTTGTCTGGGTACTTTAAAAACACTTTTCGTTTGGACTCTAAATGCTTTCTTCTACAGTTTACAAGGAGGGTTCCCTTGGTGGACAAAAATGGATATTTTTTTGGTACAAAAATGCCAATTTTCAATAACTTTGGAAACTCCTCACAACACTTTAAATTTAATGCAGGACAAAATTCTACTGTTGGTTGATAAGTACAACTCTTCCTTATGCTACAATGTTACTGACATTTCCTTGTAGTCGTTTTGAGTGGTTAAGACAGTGCCTTTTATCAACCCAATTTCACGGCTTTTAAAAAAGTAGGAAAAATGGGTGAACGAAAATACATGTTAACAAAACGTGAGACCTCGTATAGCAATTTCCTTGCAGTCATGGAAAGTTAAAGAATTGGTATTAATTATAACAAAATAAAATCGTGCGGCCAGACGGATTAAAGAACGTGGCTCCGCTTTGAAAAACCAGTATTTCTAAATTATGCAAATCACAAACCACAACCTATGCCTGGAATTCAAGAGCAAATGTGATGCGAGCAATGCTCCCTTACATCAGGAAAACACAAAAATAGTTTTAAGCTACAGCGGGACACAAATGTAAACTGGTAATATTTCGCATATAGCTTTAATTAAATTGCAAGCAGCATTCAAATAGCTCATTAACTATGCTCAATTCACAATATAAGCAAGTTATAAAGTACACGCCACTCGATGATTGCTAATTGCGCTTAGCAAGCAACTTTACAAAACAACCTTGATCTAGAGCTGTTAATCTGAGAATAAATCAATAAAAACAATTCCTATTGAGTATATCACAGCCTGTGTTTTGCAAACTAATGTAGTGAACACTTAGTGCCTTGCAAAATAATGAAATCAACGAATGGCATCCTGTTCTGTTTTCATTTGTACCCATTACCTCAATTATTCTGTCATCTTCGATCACAAATGGATCTGTGCCTTTCAGAGATCACCTTAGAAGCGTAAAAACAGTTGGTTTTGGGAAAATTCTTCGTTCAAAAACCTTCATTTCAGTGTTCACTTAGACCAATACTCCTCTCGTGTTAAACTTTGCAGGCAGTAGCCGCTGACCAGTAGCTAATGTCAACAAAAAGACCTGGTACTGCTCCGTTTTGCACTCGCGTTTCTCTTAGCTATCTTAAATTTGAATGCATGATCGCTCACCAATGAAGGGTGAATTCATTTAATTTGAAAATAACGGTTGGAGCTCACAAGGAAAGACAAAAATTTTTGCCCTTGATTTAGAGCTGCCAGCACATAACCACAGTGTGTGACGTGGTTGCCAATTTTCTGTATTTTTAGCAAGGTGAAATAACGTGATAACTCGGACAGTGGGTGCGCATCTTAACATGTTTGAAAATGAACTTCTAGTTTCATCCAAGCTGTTAAATTTTTTAATCTTACCCTGGCGAAACGTTAGTATAGCAAGAATATTACTACTTGATAGAAATATCCTCCGTTGAATACTTTCTGTCCGGTAAAACAGTTGTGGGAGCTTGGTTCATTACGACTTAATAGTTATGATCCAGTTTGCAATATGTGGCTGCCAGAACCACCTGATCGTGGGGTACTGCTCTTCCAAATGTGAACGCATGATACACAAATAACGTCTTAATTTTGAAATTTCGCCTCGACTTAGTTTTGCTGCGCTTTCTATAGATTAGCAGTATACCGCCAAACTTAGTGGATGACACTACCGGAGTTGATCACAGACTAGCCTGAGTAGTATGAGATCCAGGCTTAATCAGTATCCTCAGATTTTTGTTAGCCATTGAATAGCGGGTGAGATACGCGTGCTCGCGCATAAATTACTCTACTATAAGTACGATCTCTACTAGACTGCTCTTAGTCTAGCTAAGATACTGTTTCCAGTCATCTACCATTAGCTTTGTCGGAGGAATTTTTCATTTCCTTGAATGCTTACTTTATTTTTAATTAACCCTACAACCCTATCTAAACGGAGCGGGAAGGTGCGTTGGGGGAGGGGAGGGGGTTGGGTGCACGGATTCTGCCTTTGCGGACTTGAAACTTTTCTATTATTTTTTTTATTATGTGAACAAGCACTGCCAAGCTTTTATTTAAAAAAAAATTATTTGGGAACAAATTAGTGTGGTAGGTCAATGTACAGTGAGACTGACGTTGCTAAGGCAATCAAACTTCACAGGCGCGTTTTCCTAAAATACTTTGGTACGTTACTGTTTAAATTGAAAACAAAAGTGACTTTCTTACTGTACAGTGTCGTGTTATTAGATAATTTTAGAGTTCTTTTATTACTTTTGTTCCCTTTTTGTCAATTGGGTGCCTTTCCGAAGTTTTAGGGAAATCACGAAATTTAATACGGTGGATTCGAGATGGCAGCCAATTGGAAATTATGCCGTAAGTCTGACGTCGTGTGACGTCATCAGTATCCCTTGCCGATCTGAAAGGAAACGTTCTTGGACAAGATTCTTGGACATACTTTTGACCCTCTACGTTTCATTTTATAAAGAAGTAAAAACTAACGAGATTAAGTTCCAACGTTTCGGCGACTTCATGACGCCATTAACAAGGAATGATTTCAGGTCAGATAAATTTACATAAACGGAGTTAAACTAGACAAAAACTTTAGCACGGATGGAATCTGATGGTACATTCAAGCACGGTCTTAATTGCTTGATGTAAAGCATTTCGTTAATTAAACAATCAAATTTGTTCCTGCATGTTTTTAGCACTTTAAAGCGGCTGAGGAGGTCATCAGGGACTGCGCCCGCGTGTTCTTTGTCGTAGTGCTTGCGCACCGATGATGCCGTGTTCTTATGCCCACTGCCACGCGTACATGCAGACGCCCACGGGTGTAGCCAACATAACTACCTGTATCATTCAGGTCACATTGACCTGTGCGCAAGCACTACGACAACGAATACGCGGGCGCAGTCCCTGATGACCTCCTCAGTCGCTTTAAAGTGCTAAAAAAATGCAGGAACAAATTTCTGCATTTTGCAGAAACGCACGGATCTAGTTTTAATCGAAGATGACAGAATAATTGACGTAACGGGTGCAAATGAAAAAAGAACATGATGCCATTCGTTGATTTTATTATTTTGCAAGGCAGTAAGTGTTCACTACATTAGTTTGCAAAACACAGGCTGTGATATACTCAATAGAAATTGCTTTTATTGCTTTATTCTCAGATAAATAGTTCTAGATCAAGGTTGTAAAGTTGCTTGCTAAGCGCAATTAGCAATCATCGAGTGGCGTGTACTTTATAACTTGCTTATATTGTGAATTGAGCATAGTTAATGAGCTATTTGAATGCTGCTTGCAATTTAATTTATAAGTTAAACGAGACTTACCTGTAAGTTGAAGTTTGACTGTCATTCTATGAGACACTAGTCACGAACTAGGGAGTCACGTGAGATATGTGCGAGTAGCCTGAGCGATCAGTCTTTAAAACGGTGAGTGATTGCAGACAAATTATGGGTGGGAAATAACTAAAGGAATAAGCAACATAACCCAGTGAAAGGGTAGGGCACGTGACTCCCTAGTTCGTGACTAGTGTCTCATAGAATTACAGTCAAACTTCAACTTACAGGTAAGTCTCGTTTAACTTATAAATTCTATTTCGACACCAGTCCTACTCACTAGTGAGTCACGTGAGACTTTAAAGCGTGCAATCACGAGCAGCAAAATATATACATAAACAACTTTATTTGCCAAAAATATGTGTAGGAAACAACTACAGCATAAGGCTAGTCAGCCTATGGTGCACAGAATGTACCTAAAGAAAAGCAGTAAACAATGAACTACTGCTTGTCCAAAGGAAAATCTGCCTATTGTAGGCAGTAAACAAAAACACAACATGTGGTAGTCAGCACTGGTTTTCAGTGAAAGAGATCTGTAACAATCCTATGTGTGAAGGTTTTCCAACAGAAGCTGTCCATAAGCTTTACTTGCTGGGACAATGGGTTTCTTGTAGAATTTTCCAAAGGTTGTGGCATTCGACCAGCCGGCATTGTCCATGATAGTAGATAAAGGAACCTTGCACATTGCAGCTGCAGATGTAGATGCAGCCCTGGTGCTATGACCTTTAAAGACGGAGGTATCTATGCCAGACTTTTCAAGAACCGTTTTAAGCCATCGAGAAATCGTGTCAGTTGAAACTGGTTTGTGAGGCTTTTGAAAACTCACTAGCAGCTGGTCACTCCCCTTTCTGAGCTCGCTTGTCCTTTTGACATATTCAGATAGGCAGACAATAGGACACAATCGGTGTGTCTGGTGAGTAGGCCATGAATGTCAATTCTGACACGTGCTTTCCTGGTCGTGAGGTCTTCAAAAGATTGTGAATGGGAAACACACAGGTATCATGCTTCAATACCATACTGCTGACAGACAGCAAATGTAGTGTCTGACATCTCTGCCCAGATAACAACGCTAAGAGCATTGTAGTTTTGTAGGTAAGATCCTTCAAAGCTAAATCCTGAGGTGGGTGAAGGCCGGACAACTATGTCAGGACAGTATTGACATCCCAAATGTTCTTGTACTTTGGTAAAGAAGGTTTCAATTCAAACACACCTTTAAGGAAACGACAGACCATGGGATGGGCACCAAACGTGGTATTGTTGGACAACGTAACAATGGATGAGACAGCACTCCTCGCAGTGTTGATAGCACTGTATCCTATGCCCGATTCATACAGTTCAGCAAGAAAATTGATTCCATCCTCTACAGAGGGACAAATGGGATCAATGCCCCTTGAACCGCAGTAACGTCTCCATTTCTGAAGGTAAGTAGCATATTGCTTTCTAGTGCCTGACCTCCAAGATTGTTCCATGACTGTGGTAGCTGTTGTCGAAAGGCCTTTGCCATTGAGGTATCTCCGGACAAGTGACATAGAATCAGACACAGTTTCTTGTGAAGTGGGTGGGGTTCCTGTGGATTGCTTGGTAGAAACAGGGTGTCCCTCTCCCTTGGAAGTTGTATTGGTAGTTGTATTAACATCTGCATTAACTTGGGCGACCACGGTTGGGTTGGCCATTTGGGCACAAGTAGGAGCCCTGTTGCTTTCTCCTCTTGAATCTTCTGTAGCACTCTTGTTATCAGACTAAGGGGTGGAAAAGCATAAAATAGGTAATGCTGCCATGACATGTGAAAAGCATTGATAGCAAAAGCTTCTGGGTCTGCTCGATAAGAGACATAGGGTGTGATCTGGCAATTGATCCTAGAGGCAAATAGGTCAATGTTTGGGGTAACACTGAGCTTGGTACAAGCATCTGTGAAAAGGGTTTTCTTTAAACACCATTCAGTACACCTTCTAAATGTACGCAACTCGTTGTCTGCCTCAACATTTTCACACCCTGGTATACGAGCCATGGTGAGCCATATATGTTGTTCAATGCACCAATCCCATATTTCTTTTGTCAGCTTATTTAGTTTAGGGGAGTGGCTTGTACCCATCTGGTTAATGGTAGATTCTGTGGTTGTATTATCAACCATGACTTTGACATGTTTGCCATGAGTCAAGGTACTAAATGATTTTAAGGCAAATAGCACAGCTAACATTTCAAGAAAATTTATGTGCTCTTTAGCCTCCTCAGCTGTCCAGAGTCCTCCAGTTGAAGAATCCCTGGTTGCAGCACCCCAGCCCTGTTTTGAGGCATCAGAAGTGATGGTAATATCTACTTCACCTCGGTTTATCGGGTTGGATGCGGACTCGATTGAGTCAATCCACCACTTAAGTTCTTCCCTCGCTTGGCTGGATATGCACATTTTGGCATCAAAGTTCCATTTGCTAGTCTTAAGAGCTGTGGTTTTGTCCCATTCTAAATAACGGTAGTGAAGGGGTCCATAGGCAACGCCAGGAAAACTTGACACTATAAGCCCAAGGACCTTAGCTACTTCCCTAACAGTAGGATTTTTGCAGTTAAACTGGTCAGTAGCTGCCTGTTTCAGCTTAAGAGCTTTCTCAGGGGTAAGGTAAACTAGCATGGAAACTGAGTCTAGAACGAACCCCAGAAACACCAGCTTTTGAGTTGGGATGAACACTGACTTTTCAGGGTGTACTACAAATCCCAAAGTATCCAACAGTTTGGCTGTGTCAACAACATTTTTTGCACAATCATCCCAGGTGGTCCCCATTAACCAAGAATCATCTATATAACCTGAGGACAGGTGACCAAGCTGTCGCAGGGTGGCAAATACTGGCTTCATAAGCTTAGTAAATTTTCTGGGACAGAAAGCCAACCCATTGGGAAAACATGTAAACATAAATAACATGTCGTTCCATTCAAATTTGAGGTACTTTTGGTGTGGCTTTGCAATAGGGACTGAGTAGTAAGCGTCCTTAAGATCAATTGACGCCATGTAGCAATTTGGGGTCATTAACCTTATTGCTGTCCAGACAGTGTCCATTTTGAAGTGTTGGTATTCAACATGCTGGTTAAAGTTTTTCAAATTTAAAATCATACGATATGATCCATCTTTTTTATTTGCCACAAAAATTGGCGAAACATATTCCCCACTTTCATGTTGGGTGGGTACAATGACACCTTTGTCAAGCAATTTTTGAATTTCAGCTTCTATAACCAGTGAGTCACTGATGCTGAATGTTTTCCTTTTGGGGCCCAAGTTCTTTGTGGGCTGTGTGGAAAATTCAATAAATTGACCCTTAACACAATTAAGGACTTCTGAGTCAGAAGTTAATTCCTTCCATTTGTCAAGGAAATGTGCCAGTTGGCCACCCTTGAAGCTTTGCACCTTATTAGCAAAATACTGTTTCATAATGGGCTCAAACAACAAAAGATTATTTACCTGTAGGTTATTAAGTGTGTCAGCGGAAATCATTGCTGCTTCTTCCCCTGGTCCTTCGATCGGAAGAAGGGTTTTGAGGGTGGTGTTGAGTTCCACTGACGACCTTTGGCTAAAAAATGCTTGCTTCGCTGATCAGATTTCTGGTAATTTCTTGAGTGTTGTCCTTTTGTGCCCTTGCGGCGGTACCCAACTGCGGTGGTACTCACCCTATTGGATGCTCGTATGTTGTTCAGTTGGGTTTGCAGGTCATTTCCGAACAACAGACCTGTGACTGGAATATGCGAGGCACAGAGGCCTGCATAATCTTTATGTAACTGCGGTTTGATCGACTCCCTGAGACGGTGGGACAGGTCGACATGTGCGTGCCCCAGAAGAGCGACTGCATCTGTATTCATTTTTATGAGTTGTTGTATGTCAGAGTCTGACGGCGGCTGCTTCGAGTTCTTCATTTCGAGCAGTAACTCGATTGATTTACACATGACTGCACCAGCGGTGCCAACCGTTTTTTGGGTTGAGCTTGTTCTGAGGTCTTGTTGTTTAACTGATCATGAATGACTCAGTTTATCCCAGATTTCAGGATTAACTCGCGGTGTTGTGAGAGTCTCACAGTTAGACGGGCGTAAATATTTCGCCGCCTTGTCTTTAAGTTTCGAGTCTGGCAATTTCTTAGACCATAGGTTTGTAATAAACTCTGCCAGTTGTTTGTCCACAGCCGGACCCGATTCGTCTCCATTGAGAAAATCTTCTGCGATTTCCGACAACAATGGGTCATTGCCGCCGTCGCTTTGCTCGAGTCGAGCACGTGATGTATCCTTAGAGGTTTTGTCGGCTTCAGTGCGACAAAGGGCCTGAATTTCCGCGTCAGAGTCACCTCCATCTTCTTCTGAATCCTCGGAAGCACTCATTTCGTCCCTGGAACTGTGTTTACGCCGTTTAGGGTCGGGTTGATCGTCTGTGTTGCTGGAATGAAGCCGCTTGAGGTCCGTGATCGACTCGTTCATGGCGACCAGCGAGCCTGTCAGCGTTCCGAGGGTTTTGTTGACGTTCTGCATCATAGTGTACATGGGATCCTGGTGGTCAGTAGTCGGGGCCTTTTCCTTAGGATCGTGGTCATCATTTAAGAGGTCGTCCTCCGCCTCAGTCGAAAGTATTTTCTCGTTAGAATCCGTCATAATCCAAAACTCGACCGATCGCTCTGGAATTACGCGCGCAACTGATCGCTCAGGCTACTAGCACATATCTCACGTGACTCACTAGTGAGTAGGACTGGTGTCGAAATAGAATTAAAGCTATATGCGAAATATTACAAGTTTACATTTGTGTCCCGCTGTAGTTTGAAACTATTTTTGTGTTTTCCTGATGTAAGGAAGCATTACTCGTATCACATATGCTCTTGAATTCCAGGCATAGGTTGTGGTTTGTAATTTGCATAATTTAGAAATACTGGTTTTTCAAAGCGGAGCCACGTTCTTTAAACCGTCTGGCCGGACGATTTTGTTTTATTATAATTAATACCAAGTCTTTAACTTTCCATGACTGCAAGGAAATTGCTATACAAGGTCTCACTTTTCGTTATAATGTATTTTTGTTTACCCATTTTTCCTACTTTCGTAAAAGCTGTGAAGTTGGGTTTGATAAAAGGCGCTGTTTTAACTACTCAGAACAACTGCATGCAACACTGTCAGTAACACTGTAGGATATGGAAGAGTTGCACTTATCAACCAACAGTAGAATCTTTTCCTGCATCAAATTTTAAGTGTTGTGAGGAGTTACCAAAGTTATTAAAAATTGGCATTTTTGTACTAATAAAATATCCATTTTTGTCCACCAGGGGACCCCCCTTGTAATCTGTAGAAGAAAGCATTTAGAGCCCAAACGAAAAGTGTTTTTACAGTACCCAGACAAAGTATAGTTCACATACAAGATTTGAAGGATATCTATTTTGTGACCAATTTGGGTTATTAGGATCTTAGGGAGACAGCCACTTCATAATATAAAGGGGGTAATGAACTGACAAAATATCTACTTAAGTGTTGATCAGCATCAATGTTCTAGGCTAGTGAGCACAAATCTGGACTTGTTGCTGTTGTTTGTTTGTTATTAGTTGTAGATAATATAGCAAATGATAGAAAGATGTAATGAAAACACACGAAAACTGGGGGTTTTGGGACATTCACAGCCTTTCTGTCATTCTAAGAGGTTTTGTTTTCAACAGCTTTGAAAGAGGAAATTTTTGAAAAATTAACTTTCTAACTTGTATAGGGGGGAATGAATAATTGGTTTTGTTTGGAACCCCTGAGGTTCAGAACCAAATTAGTTAGAGGCTTATCCACTAACAGCAGTATATTAGTTTAATTCAGCGATTCGCCTCTAGTGATCCTTCACTTAGTTAAATTTGGCAGACCTTGAATCGTGTTGAGCGTGTGCCTGTCAGGACTGCACCAGAGGAAAAAAAGAGCTACTGAACTGATTACATATTAAGGTGACATGACTAAATAGTGCGAAAGATATTAATCATATATGTTGAATTACTTTTTAAAAGAGAAAAAAACATATTAACCACCATTCAGATGGTACCACTGGAAAAATTGCTGTGTCTTCGTCTTTCATTTTAACACTTTTACATCGGGACACTAATATTCCACAAGTAGTTGTAGTCTGTACTTTTTTCTGACACTAGAAGTCTCCATTCTTTTTCTTAAATAGAACCAGAACGCATTTACGTAAGAGAGATTTACCTTTCAAAATGAAAACATTTGTGTCTTGGAGAAAATATTTCTATACCGGTATTTAAGAAAAAAAGGGAGGATCCATGGAGCAAGATCATGGACCCCGTCCATATTGCAACAGGTCCCTGCAATCGGTCCAAAAGGGGGTCCATGGACCTTGGGACCAGGTTTTGTACCTTCCCTTTATTACCCCCAACAAGCGGGAACCCACGGAGACCCTAGTTATCTGATACATAATCACTTTAAAATGTCGACGATAATAAAAGCTTTCCATAGGCCAAATTTGTATCAGTTAAATTCTCGTAGCAGACATATGGAGAATTTGCTTACGAATTCTTACCGCAAATGAACACGTTTGGGCCAAGGGCAAAATCGTGAATAAATCTCCCACAGTTTCCCGGGAGGAATGGAATTGACTGAAGCATGAAATGATGACAATTACATTGTTGATCTCATGTGCTAAATAATGAAAAAGACAACACTTTTGTCACAGGTAAGATGCGTCTTCTTGACAGATGGCCTGCACTTCGAGGAAAGCCAAAAGGAGAGCCTCTTAAAAGAGCGCAACATTTTTGGAGACATCTTTTTCTCACCTACACAAAACGGTGCTATAATGTATGGCCACCGTTTCCTCTACCTGGCAATGTGGGCGAAGGCTAAGTTCAACTTTCAATATCTTCTACGGCTAGATGATGATTATTTCGTGTGCATTGATAGACTGGTGAATGAGTTACCTTTCAGGCCAAAGACAAGCTTAAGTTGGGGGTGGTATCACTGTAAATGGAATATAGTTCGGATGGACGAAGCCTGGTCTCTGTTTTCTGAAGATGTCATCCAGGATTTCCTGGCTCAAGATCCTCGTTCAATGTTGTGTCACCCCTTCGGAGGCCAAACAATTGCTTTGTGGAAACACGCGATTGGGATCAATAATCTTACTGAATTTAATGATCACAGACTTCATCACACACCGCGCGCGGGAAAGATGAAAAAATTCTTTTCAATGGAATTGGTCTGCGACAAGTACGTCGGAGTACACGGGAGCTATTACGATTTAATGCACCATTTGTGGAATCACAGCAATGACGGCCCCAAAACTATAACTTCTATGAGATTATTGAGAGATACTTGCGGTGTCCCGAACGTTTTTGACGTAAATAAGTTTGGAGGCGTTTACAGACACAAACCAAAACCTTGTATTGAGGGATTTCGCTGGGGTCCAATTCCTTGGCGTAGTTCGGAAAACTAATGGCAAAATAATATCGCAGATTTGTTGGGCTACGTCCAAACGCAACTCTGACTAAAAATTCTGACAGTGACTGAAAAGTTAGGGACTAGAGAAAAGCATGGGGTATTGAGAAAGGCCTGGAGAGAGAATAAGGAGTAAGGGAAAATTCCAAGGAGATCGCCCACTTTTTTCCCAGTTCTCTCTCACTACAAATGTGTATACACCGTGCATATTTTTGTTTCTTTGTTTGTTTGTTTTTTTGTCTTAGCCTATTAACGGCCGTCCAGGTTAAAACCGACCCTGAAGGACCACGGTCCTAGTAAGATTTTTCGAGGAGAATTTTTTCTCGCAAAAGGCAAGCAAAATTTACCCTTGGTACTGGTTGCTACTTTTTGTTACAAATTCCTCCTTTTATAACCCAGGAAAAGATTACCAAAGCACAAACAAACAAACAAACAAACAAACAAACAAATAACTGACAGAGTACAAAAACGCGTGAGTGATAAAATACTGAATTGTACGCATGTCCAAAGTCAATTTTATAGAAAAGCCAGCCGGAGAAGGATTTCTTCTAAGGGATCAGTATTACACGTTGGGACTAAAAATTGAGCCGATAGCGACCAAAATACGGTGTGTATGGTCTAATATGTCAGTTTTTTTGGAAAAGATTGGCAACCAATGGGTCAAATATAGCTAACGTCCACTCATCTTAGTGTGAGTGTTACATAGATACGGTAGAAATACTGTAGACAATTTTTATATTATTTTACTGTGATAGAAAAACTGACAGGGAAAGGGATTTAATCAATGGGTATAAGACATTTGAAATGTTTTTTAAACATTAACCTACGCAGCTGCATTTGCTGCTTGGTCTTGTTGTTGTGACATTCTAGCCTCGTTTCAATTCATGACTGACACATAACATTGCTTTCAGTGAGTAATCGAAAAAAAGGCAAAGCTTCAGAATAGGGAAGATGGCTGTTCACTCGTTTTGGTATTCAAATGCACCTACTAAAACAAGAGCTCTGTTTCAGCAGCCAAATTACATCTTTGGTGGGCACATTATAGCTGTTTAAAGTGTTAAGTGCGCAGCAGAGAGCAGCATCCCTCTTTCGACATGTCATATTTCGACTGTATACAGCTGAAAGACCGTTAAAACTGTCAAACTGGCAATTTTTCTGGTTATTGGCAGAGGAAAAAAATAAACCAAAACTACTGACCTCAAATCGCTGAAAGGGAGGGTTGATCTTGCAGGGCTCCCAGTTTACGGGTATTTAAAAATATATAAGCAAACTCGATTGGCTCCTCGTCCATGACTTCCGTGGAATTAGACCTCTTCGCCCGCAAAGCGATAAACTTCTAAAAAGCCGCTATATATCATTCACGAAATGACTTCTTAATACTTCCTAACCTAGTCTGATGATAAATATATCCATCTCCATCGCGAAAATTTGAGTTCGATCACAATAAAATCACTTCTTTTTTTACATTTTAGACTTAGACCTGCAGGTTACATTACATGTCGAAAGATGCACGTTACACTGAAAACGGCTATAAATTATAGTCAAAGCCGGTCAGGCGTTCTCGTCGTAAACGGACTAATGAATTCGTTAATGGAATATTGATTCCGTTCGTTGATTGAATAATCCATTCGTGAAATGAATAATCCAATATTCAAATTGAGCCTCGATTCAATAATCGAATGTTCATTGGATTACTGAAGAAAAGCTATACCATATATGGAAGGGAGTGCGGCCGGCAAACATGGCGGATTTGAATAAAGAGCAGGTAAGTTATTTTAGTATTCTAATTTTTCTATAAACACGCCATTAGCGAATGTTGTTTCTTTTTCTACCGGCTTTGGTAAATACGATTAATTCTTCCTTTTCATATTTGCCGTTTCGGTTAAAGAATACTTGTGAATATTTGCAAAAGCATACCAGTTTGATCGATCGATTGATCTTTGTTGTCTGCTGTGACACGCAACTTTTGTGTTATTTTACAATCCCATCTTGCACTTTATACTAAAAATAAACTTGAAATTTGGCAATTCAGGAGAAATATATGGCAAGGCATTTGTTCATTAATCAAATCAACATTCGATTATTGAATCGAGGCGCAATTTGAATATTGGATTATTCATTTCACGAATGGATTATTCAATCAACGAACGGAATCAATTTTCCAATAATGAGTTCATTAGTCCGTTAACGACAGGAACGCCTGACCGGCTTTGACTATAATAGAAGTCGTAAGCAACTCGGAAGGTGGAGATTAGAAAGTAGTAGCTTGTAAGTAAAAGGAAAAGAAGGCATTAAAATACCTCAGATGAGAACAAGAATAGTCTGATCGCTTGTTGTAGTTCCCAAGCTACTCCTCGCCAAAGTCGCTCCAACACTTTGCAGCCCTAAAAAAAACGTTTCGTGTCAGACGAAGCCCCAGATTGAGAATGGCCAGACTCACATAGCGGTCAAACGCATGAAGCAGCGTCAGTTCCGGTTTCCATTGAAAATTACAAAGCGTCAACACGCCGGAAATTTGCAGACAAATTTTGTGTAACTCAACCCAAAAATCTCACAAACGCTTGCTCAGAAAACCTGTGCGTTTTGCGTTTGAAGTTGCAGAGTATACAGTTGCAGCATTTTTTTTGAAGGGTACTGGACACGCGTTGCTCGTTTGACCGCCTTAAAGGCCAGGCACCTTTCATACCGAAACTTCTTTAAGACGCAAACAGGACTTAATTTAGTATCATTATGGAATACTATTCATTCTTCCTTAGGGTAGGTGAAATCACATATTCACCGTTTGGAGTATGATAAAATTTCGATAAAATGTTCGGATCATGTGTACTAAAGGCACCCGCGGCCGAGTGTCGACCGATACTCGATCAATATATTGACACTCGACACTCGGCTGACACTCGGTTGGCATGTTGGTCGAGTGTCGGTCGAGTGTCGGCCGATACTAGGCCGACCTGCCGGTCTATACCATGCGACCCTCGGCCGAGAATTGACCGCTACTGTTGGTGAACACTCGGTCGAGTCGTCGGTCGACTTGTGCCCTACATATCGACAGTTACTTTACGCTCGACTGTCGGTGGTATATCGGTCGACTGTCGATGGAATATCCGAGTACTCACGAGGCACCCACACATCAAATTGTGCTTCGTTGCCCTTACTCAAACAGCGGCCTTTCCGCATTCGGCCATTCGGTAAAGAGTTGGTGTTACAATAGGCAGCCACGACAACGTTTTTTTGCAACTTGTATCGCAAAGAGTGAAGTTGCTTGAATGGTGTTACACTGTGCAAATCAATTGAGCGTTTTAGTTGGCTTAAAAAAGCAACGAAAAAAATCGTTGCAGCGTTCCCGAAAAAGCGAAAAATGTCCGTTGCAGGATAAGTTTCACCGAGCATGCAACGTGTGTCGCAAAAAAAAAACGAGACAAGTCGCACTAAACGTTGCCTAGTTTGACAGCTCCTTGAGTTGTGCAATGTGCAATGAATACTTTGCAAAAACCATTGACCATTTACATTTTCGTGTCTAAAGAAATGTTTATTTTATTTTTTGTTGTTTTCGTATATTCCACCGATGAAATGTAGTTTTTAAGAAGGGACTCAAAACAACTGTGACAAAAATGCGCAAATATTAGGGGGGAAAAGGCGCGTAATGGAGAAGAAAGAAACGGTGGGAGCTTTTTTTTTCCTTTCTCCCTATTTCCCACCATGTTTTGTGCTATCTTCCGTTCGCTTAGTTTTGAAAGATTGCAGGCTCAGGGCACTCATGGGGAATTCTTTGGGGAGTTCGTTCCAATCTTTTCCTGCGGCGTACTTAAAAGTAGACTGCCTTATAGCGGTTTTTGTTCTATGCAGGTGGATTTCTCTGCCCTCAATTTGTGCCTTCCCACGGATCTCTGATCTCAGGTTCTTATAACCCTCCAGATGTCTTAAAAAGCAGTTATTTTTATTGACAGATTTAAAAAGTTATTGTAGTCGCATATATCGTCGCCTATGCAGACAGTGCAAATATTCATGTACCCCAACCAGGTCGGGTGACTCGTCTCCAGACGTCTCTTATTAAAAAGCCTAAGTCAGAATGTAGTACCCATGTACTCATGAAAAAGTCTAAGTCAGAATGCCTTTGAACGGCTGCCATGCTCTCAAGTCAGCTTCTGGTGGCCGCAGGAGAAGAAGTCGGTTGAGATAGCGAAAGTGATGAAGAAAGCGGTGAAAGGTACCTCGCGTCCTCTTCGTCAGGTTCTGCCATCGGTTCGTCGTGACGTCTCAGGGTCAGACCACGCTCAAATGTTCTGTTATGCATGTGGAAAGTTTGGACATTATGCTCGTCATTGTGACTCCCTTCCTCAATATTGTTTTATTATTTCGTGATGGCATGTAACGGCGAGTTGTAGTGAATTAAAGTTCTTCCAAGTGTGGCTTCATTAGCGCCTCTACGTCTTTTTTTATTTGTCGAGGGTTGTTACTTTTTCCCCTCATTTTTGGGGTCAAGAGAAGGGACACCGCAAGCGTTTGCCCGGAGTTGTCGGGTGTTGTTTGTCCTCTTCTCAAGGGCCTGGTTTTATGGGAGGAGTGAAAAAGTTTTTTCCCCCTTTGGTGAGATGGTTTGAGTTTATTATATAGCAGAATCCACGACTGTATGCTAAAAGCTAAACCAGCTACACAGGGCGCGTAGCGTAGCCTGTGAGCCGTGGAGTAAAAAAAAAATTATATATATATAATATTTACAACTAAGAGGTACTTATGGAATAAAGAAATACTAAAATCTAAAATCTAAAATCTCAACCATCCATAAACTAGATAAGATGACAGAGTTCTCTAGATTTGTCCATCCCTCAAGTTGCAACATTGAAAGTTCGGGCAATGTTGAGTGTGCCCGAGAGTACCGCCTTCTGCATCTTCCTCAGCACCTCTCTACTCCTGCTCCCTGCGATCGTCTGCATCGTAGTGTCCATCTCCCGTGACCACCCCCCAAGGGCATCCATGATGATGTTGTGCTGTTGCACCTCGTAGCCTGGGAACTGCTGTTTCAATTCCCAGCGCAGGGGCCATACTTGAAGGTCTTCTCCTCGCTCCTCTTCTCTATTATTATTATTATTACTACTAGAAATACGTGACTCGCAGAACCTCGCGAAGCTCAGGCACGGGTTACACCACAAAATTGAGCGATGGGGGTGGGGAGGGGATAGAATTTTGCTTTAACTGGAGGTGTGGATGGGTGGCCACAATGTTCCCCAATTGGTAGTTAAGATCGACATTCTGGTTCCCATTCGCTTCCATGTAACTTGCATCCAATCCTCTGTCATGTATACGAAAATACGTTCAGCCCCCCCCCCCCCCCCCCCACCTCTCTTCATTCTAAAATAAGGTAAATTGCTCTCTGGAGAGGACGTATAGTATTGCTCCGGACCTGTTGTCCAAGACAATATGTGTGGTGTTTCTGTTTATTTTGGTTGGGTGAGAGTAGGTTATCAGAAATGCAGTTCAAATTCCAATTGGAACTTGTTATCTCCAACATTAACCCGGCCATTTCCTTTGGATTCTGTTGTACAGTTTTTGTTCTATTTACTGGGTATTGACAAGTGTCAATAGCTAAAACAATACATTATTTCCCTTGACTGGTTGAGATCCTGTAGCAGGAGTCTCTCACTGCTGAAGAGTGATGTGGTGCATTAAAAAAATTATCCATTTTTACCCAAAAGTTGAAATGAGAATAATACAGAATAATGGCAAGCAAAGCACAGAGTTTCATATTGATGTTGTAACATGTTTATTCATTCCCCCAACATACTATAGAAATTGGATTAGATAACTGTCACAATAATATACATGTAATACATTAACCCTTGAAGCCCCAGTGACCAGCATCTCCCTACAATAACAATGCTTTAATTAGGTCATCAGAATTAAGGAATTGATCACCAA
This sequence comes from Siderastrea siderea, assembly GCA_964030785.1. Taxonomy (NCBI): domain Eukaryota; kingdom Metazoa; phylum Cnidaria; class Anthozoa; order Scleractinia; family Rhizangiidae; genus Siderastrea; species Siderastrea siderea. The sequence goes on from OZ034970.1 coordinate 37,243,507, forward strand.
ACATGAATAGTGTTAATGTCAGTAGAAAGAAGTTCTCTGCACTAGTACTACAAGAAATGTATGAAGACCAGTAAGGAGAATTTGCAGGTTTACATTGGGGCTTAGGGAGGTCAATTGGTGTGAAAAGCAAGAGTAGCTAATTAAGGGAAAGGGTCAATGTAGATTATAGCATGTGAAACCTTCAGAAGTAAGACAAACTTTCACATAGACAAATCATGTTGAAGGTGATCAGGATCTCAATTCCCATGAATTTGGTGCTTGTTTGTGCACTGGGAGGAGAGCTGTGATGCTGGTCACTGTATGTAGCATGAAATTATTATCAATAATTAATTTTAAGCAGTAATGTTTGTTTCACATCAAATACATGCAGGTATGTACCTATCCCCGCTACACATTTTGAAGTGGTAATTGTCAGGCAGAGCAATACTTGTAAGTGCATTTCCAAACCAAACTGTGAACAGAAATTGTCCTTTCTGATCCATCTGAATATTATTTTTTTTACTATTAACAGGGTCAAATTATATCCATAACGGAAAACATAAACTTTTATAAATTCCTACTGATCCAATATGAATTATTTCTTTCAAATATTTTTTCGGGAACGTCCTAAACTTAAGATTTTTAAAAATTCTTTTTACTGCTCATACACAAATATGCTAGTTGTTTGGGGAACTGAAACCTATTTTGTGAATAATTTCATTTCTCTTGTGTAATCTGTAATTTTGATCATCCTTGGAAAAGTAATTATACGTTAATAATAATTACTGGTACATCAAGAGTAAAGATACCTGTTCAGTCACCGTCCGTTGGACAGGTACTGATATTTCTAGCAAAAGTATTTTGATGATCGTGTGTTTTTTCCCGCCTCTTGTTGCTTCTATAACAAAATCATTTTGTCGAAGCACTTCTTGTCGGTGTCACCGGTCCTGATCGGTTTCAGCACACATTTTCTCGAAGAGTTTGTAGCCACTGGGTTCATTCTTACCGGTATTATTCAATTGGTGTGACTGAGTTATAATATTCGAAGACCTTGTATCGATTCTCGCGTTGTTGGGGAATTTCGTTTTATCGCAGCGCTGTGCTATCAAGGTAAATTTATGCTACGTTATGTATGTTTCAAGATTTCTCGCCTGTGATATTCCAGTCTCCCGTTTGTGTCCTGCTGATGGCTTTAGTCTTCGCTAGGCTATTATCGGAAAACGATGTTCTATACCCGTGCTTTCTTGTCGTCGACTCTTTCGCCTTCGTTGTTCGCGCTGAATTTCAAGTCTGCGTTCACGCTGAGTTTCAGTTGTAAATCTCCCCCGGAATGGATTTTCAGCCACTTGTTTAATCAGGCGTTGCTTTCTTGTTCACAGACGATGAATAAACATATCAGCACCCAAATAAACGCAGCGAAGCAAGCAAGAAATGAAGAAACACGCCGAAGAAACATGAGAGTGCACAACTGTCAGCGGTCGCGATTTGGCTTTGTTGCTAGGCAACTGTGCGGACACCATGGAAATATATACGGGCCGATCGAGATTTGACCGACCTTAGCGATCCTCGCGCGAACCCCACGCGACAAATTTATAAACCTCCCTACGCTCGGAGGGCCTTCGGCCCTCCTCGCCTCGCGAGGAATTATTATTATTATTATTATTATTGAACATTAACATATGAAATTCATATATTTGAACTGCAGATAAAGATAGAATTATAAGTAGATCATCGCAGTGAAGGTGTTTCAACACCTTCACTGTGATGATCTACATATAATTCTATTATTATTATTATTACTACAAGTGAGACCGGAAACAATATTATAATTATTAGTTAATCATTAGTAATACACCTCTCATCAAATTAGAACCTATTTCATAAATTTTAAATAAGCCCCTGTTGTAGGTAATATAAAGAGAAGTATCTAAGCATAAATGCTTTATTCAATTAGTGATTTGAAACCGGGATACTACAGTGCAATACGCTTTCTACAGTGTAAGACGCTCTCATACTCATATTTTTTTCTCCTACAGTTGAATAATAATAACAATGTACCTTATTTACTTGTATTAATTCCCCGGGACGTCTTATTAATGATAGGAAGTAATGAACCGTAAAACATCCTAGGGCATTGCTTTCTTTCTTGACTGTCCAATAGTGGTAGTTACTCAGAAGGAGTAGCTTACTAAAGTAAATAAGAAATATGATTTAAATTTCTGTAAAAGCTCTAATACCCCTCTCTAATACCCCTTCTTACCTACTAGTGGTCAGAACTAAAATGAAACTTGCTAATTACAAATAAAGTATTTGCTAACAATTATGTCATTACATTGGGGCTTGTAAATTATTTTACGTTTCGACTGATGCCTGGGATTATTTTACTATCAGAGGCTAGGAAAATGCGAAGAAGTGCAGTATGATGCATGTAATAACTTACATGTAATTCAGGTGAATCAACTTATTCATCTATTTTAAGTACCAATCAGCCGATCAATCAACCACTCAACCAACTGGTTGATAAATCAGTCAATCAGCCAATTAAAAAATCAATCAGTCAATTAATCAATCTGTGACTTCGGTCGTGACCAATGCGAATAACGAATGGTCCAGTAATGACTAGTGACTTTATTTGATGCACAGATTATGACTCACTTTGTTACTACCCAAGACCGTGATGGCAGTAGATCTCGTGACTTCAGTTCTTTTTGGTTTGATTATTTGTCGCCAGTAAGCATTGTTACTGATTGCCATAATCTGGTACCAAAGAAAAACGAAAGGAATAGCCTCTTCCTAAATCATTTCAGAATAGTCTGAAACCTAACAGGCAATGAACTGACCAAAAGGGATCAGACTGTGGTGAATCAGTCAATCGATAAAGAGAATTCAATCAAATATAGGTCTGACTCTTCATTCCTGGGATAGTTTGGGGGGAGGGGTACTCCCCCAAAAAAGATATGGGGCAGGGTGTGTTCATCAGATATTTACAAGTTACTTCCTACTACTAAGAGGTACTCCAAGATTCATTCCATTCTCATACATCAACCACTTAGTAGTACTGAGGGGGTCATAAAGAGTACCTGGTTACAGTCACACTAATCAATGACATCAACATAGCAGAAAAAGACAAAAAATATATAACCTTATTTCAAAACTTCTCTTCAAATTTGTCATTTGAATTGATAGAGTTTGTCTGGGAATATAGCTAAAAGTACAAACTTCTTCACCAAAGCCTTATAATATATTGCCACGTTTTCCTGACATCAGGTTGATGGAATAAAAACCCGTAAGAAAAACAAAGGAGATTTTAATTATCTCAACTACCAATAGCAGTACAGTCAGTGTACACGCGCCAGAGAAAAATGAGAGACTGCTCGTAGTCTATGAGAATGGTACCAACTTAGGCCAGTACGACTTCAGATCGACTCCAAACGCTTGTCTCTGTTTACATGAAACGTACCAAACATGAAGCTAGTATAAAATAATTATCATCTTAGGCCCAGTTTGCATGAGTGATTTCATCCCGGGATGACTTTCATATCGGTGTCTGGTCATTTACTTGTAAGTATTTACATGAATTGGAGCTGAAATGGTGTTTGCCTCGGGACGATTTCATCCCGGTGCTGAAGACCGGGAGGAAATCGTCCTCACTCATGTAAACAGGGCCTTGGGTTGGTTTAACTCATCACTGCTGCTGAACCAATATGAATGACTTACAACGGTCTGAAATCAGACTGGGGACCCACATAAACATGAACAGGGTTCAAATTGGTCTGAGATATTTGTTTTGAGTACGCACATTTAATAAGTTGCGTTGGAGCATTCCTAGCTGTTGGATAATGGATAAACTGGATTTTTTCAGGATGGGGTGGTTGAAGACCATATTAACACAAACAGAGTTCCGATTGGTCTCATGTAAACACTTCATGCCAGTCTGACTTTCAGACCGGTCTCATGTAGACAAAATCGTACCAGTCTGAGTTTGCACCGGTCAGTCATGAGATCAAGGCGTTACTGCCCCTGGGTCTCCGAGGATGTTGTTAAATATCGACTTTAGGTTAAGGGGGTGTTTACATAATACCAGCATGATTTTCATTCTGGTAAAAGTTCCTACCGATTTCCTCTTGTTTCTCTGTATTTGTTTAATGATTACAGCACAAAATCTCATAACAGTACGAGTCATACCTGTGTGTGCTTGCCCCAGTAGTGGTACTGGATCAAAATTCTCGGAATAACTCTCGGAATAACATGGTATAACTGTTTGATTCATTCTGCATTAAGATTTGACCATTTAGCCATCCAGAATAAATCTTACATAACCGTGAAAAATGGATTTTGTAACTTAAGTGGGTATAAGATTTTCATTACCTACCCCAATATTGAAGTCTTGATGGCACACTCATGTAAATGTTGTGGTTCAATCTCATCCTTGGTTCAATTTTTATTTTCCTTTGTGAGTATTAGGATTGCCAAATTTTCTTTGGCCGAAAAGGCTGTTTTAGTCACCCAGTGTGCTATGTGTTTACGTGACAATATAAAACAGATCATGCTCAAATTCCACACTACAGACATTTGTGCTTGTTCTTACACACTGAAAGGCAGATGGTTTAAATATCTGGTATATTTGAATGATTTTAAAACTGTTTAATTGTGCTTAATTATGTTTGACTGGGTTGGTTTAATTGTGTTCAACTACCAAGCCCCAATTTACCCGATCATTGCATTCAATCCAGTTCATTTTACTGAGCAGTAAGATAGTACGTAGGCTGAGATAATTATATGATTGATATCTTCCACATACCTTCACCGTAAGAAAAGCTGCATCACTGATCACTGCCGATATATACATGCCTAGAATAGATAAAAAAGAATCGGTGAAAACAACAACTTTAGGGCTAAAAATTGACAGTCGCCTGGTTGCCACTGGCGATTTAAAACTGACCAGGGTCACCAAAAGTTGAGGTTTGATCGCTTGATGGGCGATCACAATTAAAAAAAGATATAATGTAGCTAGATCGATCCATAATATATCAAGACACCATTTTGTTTTTATTGACGTGACTCCAGTCTTACTTAGAGTTCTACAGTATGTGGTACTTTTTCCCACATGATTATTGGCAAAATCCCTGGATAAAAGACTTACTTCTCACCAGGGTTGGGAGGGGTCTATTCAAGTAAGTATTAATAGTTTTAAATTTTTTGTTTTAGACTAGAGGATTTTGAAAGCCACTTTATCTAAATGGCCTGGTCCACTAAGTGAGCTGCCGCCATATTGCAAAGCGAGAATACCCTAGGGACGAGGTTGGAATTCAAGGATACTGGCCCGAGTTGCAATCAAGTGCTGAAGTTAATTTTTTACCCTGTAAATTATGGAATACACTAAAAACCCGCGTGCGAGAACCTACATTGTATTTTGGGGTAGTTATTGGCAATTTAGGCTAAGTAGGTTCTTAATTTCTGTGAAGGAGCTATAGTTGTTGATTACCAGAAAAATAAATAAACGTGGGATTGGTCCTTAAATGTACAGTATTTATTCACAACTGTATTATGATAAGCTTAACAAAACTGATTACAGAATATATATGTAGTGTTATCTCTATAACAAGAGTTGGAATGTTTATCATAATTTAACTGTAACCCACATATAAGAACCTGCTTGATCTTGCTTGGCTAGATAGGTTCTTCTATTTTTGGGTATTATAATGGCAAATTTCTGCCAGCAGGTTCTTAAAGCACTAGGTTCTTACACGCGGGTTTTTACTGTAACTTAATCAGTAAAAGTAGAGGATGAGATGTACAAAATTACATCCACCTTCTTTTAACTCAATTATCTTAAGCGTATTTTCCCAAAAGTGATCAACACATAACTTGTAATAAAAGTTTTACATGTAGCTAATTCGAAATTTAAATTTGTTGTTTGTAATCAAACCATGCCAAACTAGAGCTTTGAACTTTACGTGATCTAAAAAACATTCTTGAGTCATTAGATGTATATAAATAGTTTGCAAGCAGTGAAGAAAAGCCCAGATAATAAACAAATGGAGTTGGAGATGTTTACAACACGGAAATGATGCTACACCAAAGAATTTAAGGAATGTCCGACGATGACCCGACTGACATGGTTTTATTCAACAACTGCGCATGACTGATGACGTCACTATCATGACATCTCCCCTCTTAACAGGAATGGCAGAATAAATATCAACATTTTCCATTAACTAGTGAAGTGTCCATGACCTCAACTTGGTCAATGTTCATAGTCCTTAAATTGACTCTAAGCTAACGGCAAGTCACTGATAAACGATCCTTAACATCTACAAATAAATTATACTAACATAAAAATAGTCTCTAATCAAGAAAGTCCAGTCCACTAATAATATACAAAGTCCTTTTGTCTGGTTGATCTGACAATTCGGCCAGATCTCGTTCTACATGTAACGGTGTTCGATGTCTGGGAGGCATTTCTGTTCCCCGGCGGGGACTTCATGCATGCTTCTTTGTCTCCTTGCAGGGTTTGCGTGCAGGGATCTCTGCCGACTTGGGAGGTCTTGATCTGACATATCTCTCCTATTCTTGGGAGGTCTTGATCTGATCATATCTCTCCTATTCCGTCTGTACAGAGTTCCGTCGCTGGTCACAATGGCTGAGCGAGGAGTGTTAGCGAGTTTTGTAACCGTGGCAGGTTTCCAGCCGTTTGGAGGGGTGGTAGGGACTTGGCTCCTCTGTCAAAGTAAAATTTCTGTTTCTGTTGCTGGGCAAGGAGCTGGGACCTACCATCCGTTGGCATTTGCGCCTCCAGTAGTTCAGCAGTAGTCTTCAGCCTTCTGTTGAGAAAGATCTGAGCTGGGGAATAGTTAAGTCCAGTAATGGGCGTGTTCCTGACTTCTAGCAGGGCAACGTATGGGTCGGTACCATCTTCATGCGCCTTCTCTAACACAGCCTTTACTGTTCCAATGGCGTTCTCCACTTGCCAGTTAGCTTGTGGGTACTTGGGACTCGTGGTTGTGTGCTTGAACTCCCACGACTCTGCAAATTCTCTGGACTTACGACTGGCAAATTGGGGACCATTGTCAGAAATGAGTTCACTGGGTATCCCATAACGTGCGAACATGGACTTGAGTTGGGTAATGACTTCTGAACTAACGGTACTGTCACGTAGCAGGCCGACTTCTACCCATTTTGAGTAGTACTCAACAGTCAGAAGATAGTCTTTACCTCCAAGGGTAAATAAATCACATGCAATCTTCTCCCAGGGTCTATGGGGTACTTCATGCTGAATCAGGGGTTCTTTGGCATTGTTCTTTCTGTGTTTAAGACAGGAGCTGCAGTTTGAGATTAGATCTGTTATCTGTGCATTCATGTTTGGCCAGTACAGGAGGTCACGTGCTCTTCGCTTGCCTTTTTCGATTCCGAGGTGGCTTTCGTGGATTTTTCCAAGCATTTCTGGCTGCAGTCTTGTAGGGACAATCACCTTGTCACCTTTGAAGAGAATCCCATCAGCTTCATGGATTTCATCCTTGAAACTCCAGTGTGGTCTAGCATTAGCAGGCACTTTACTCTTGTGGTCAGGCCAGCCATCTTTGGTTAGTTGGGCAACTGCCTGAAGAGAAGGGTCAGCTTTTGTTGCTTCTTGCAATTCTTGCAATTTAGGCTCAGCTATTGGTAGGTTTGCTACCAGAAGATGGACTTGCATTTCAATTTCACCATCAGGGATTCCTTCATTCTGGTAAGTTGTTTCCAGGAGGGCTCTAGATAATGCATCTGCAATAAACATCAACTTCCCTGGTACATACTTCACTTTTAGGTGGTAAGGCTGTAGGCGAAGTAGTAGGTGCTGGATTCGGGGTGGTGCTTTGGCAAGAGGCTTAGAAAAGATTGCTTCCAGTGGCTTGTGGTCTGTTTCAACTTCGATTGCTTTGCCATATAGGTACTGGTTAAACCGCTCACGTCCAAACACAATGGCCAGTGCTTCTTTTTCGATTTGTGCATAGCCTTTCTGGCACTCTGTCAGGGATTTTGAGGCATATGCGATTGATTGATCCTCCTGAAGTAATACTGCTCCGAGTCCTGACTGGGATGCGACAACGGAGAGCTTTACAGGCTTGTTCACATCGTAGTATTTCAGGACTGGCTTTGAGGTGAGGACTTTCTTAATTTCATTGAGCGAGCTTTCTTGCTGCTCACCCCAGTGCCATTGTACTTCTTGTCTGAGTAAGGCTCTAAGTGGCTCGGTCAAAGCGCTCATGTTAGGGATAAACTTGCTTAGGTAGGTCACCATTCCTAGCAGGCGCTCCACATCCTTCTTGTTCTGTGGCCCTGGCATGTTGAGGATTGCTTCAATTTTTGACTCGTCAGGTTTGATTCCATCTTTGCTAATCTTATCATCAATGTAGACAACTTCAGGAATCTTGATTCTGCATTTCTGTCTCTTCAGCTTTACACCCTTTTCTCTAGCTCTTTCAAGGACATTTCTGAGTGCTCTGTCATGGCTTTCTTCATCCTTGCCCCAAACCAGGAGGTCATCATAGATAACTTCTGCTCCTTCAATTCCTTCAAAGGCAAACTACATTTTCTTCTGGAATACTTCATTAGAGGAGTTAAGACCAAATGGCAGACGATTAAACTTGAAGCGGCCAAAGGGGGTGTTAAAAGTTGTGAGAAGGGAACTTGGATGGTCCAATTTGACATGCCAGAAGCCATCTTTGGCATCCAGTTTACTGAATACTTTTGCACCAGCCAACTTGCTTGTAATCTCAGTGGATGTTGGGAGTTGGAAATGTTCCCTCTTTACTGCTCTATTCAGGTCTTTGGGGTCAAGACAAATTCTTAGACTTCCATCCTCTTTCTCCACTATTACAATAGAGGTTACCCACTCTGTAGACTGATCAACTTTCTTTATTGCACCTAATTGTTCCATCCTTTCAAGTTCTTTCTTTAGCTTGGGCAGGAGTGTGAAAGGAACTTTTATTGGGGAATGGATGACAGGCTTAATTACTGGATTAATTGCAATATGATGCTCTCCTTCGAGATCTCCAAGGCCTTCAAACGGAGCGGCAAACTCATCTAAGATACTATCAGCATTGGCACTGGCTGTGTCAACAGTTCTTACAAACTTGATTAAGCTAAGTTCCTGACATGCTCTTAAACCAAGTAGGGGTGGTTGATCCTAAGCCTCAACAACAAAGAAATCAGAATCAATCATTTTGTCTTTGTACTTACAAGTCATCCTTGCTACTCCTACTACAGGTATCTCAGAACTATTGAACCCGGTGAGTTTAGCTTTGGTTGGTCTCAGTTGCAGTGTCCCTTTCAACGAATTGAACAGGTGTTTCGGAATCACATTTGCTTGAGCCCCAGTGTCTAATTTGAATTGCACCTTGTTGTCATTCACTTGTAGAGTAGCTGTCCATTCGTTATCATGACCATCTTTCTGGACTTGGCCGATAAACAATTCTTCAAATTTTTCAATGTCCGGTTCGATGCGAGGTTGTTGATCACTTTCCACGAGGTGGACATTTTTCGATAAGCACTGAGAAGCAAAATGATTGCGGTTCTTGCACTTGTGACAGATTTTTCCAAACGCTGGGCATTCTCTCGGGCCATGAACTGTTCCACATCTTTAACAAGCGGTTGTGGGACCAGGTTTCTTTTTTCCGTGAGCCTTCGGCGGGAATTTTCGTGGCGCCGCTTTCTTGTTTACATAATCCACATTTTCCGGTTCTGCAGTGATCGATTTCGTTTGGCGTTTCGAAAATTCCGACGCTCGGCACATATCAATAGCTTTCTGAAGATCCAGGTCGGTTTCTTGCAGTAGCTTTTCTCTCAGGGTGTTGCAAGAGATTCCACAGACGATTCTATCTCGAATTAGACTCTCACACAATTCGCCAAATTCGCACGTGCTCGCTCTGGTACGAAGCTCTGTGACGTACTGATTGATGTTTTCAGTCGGTTGCTGAACGCAAGTGAAGAATTTGTGGCGTTCAAAAGTGATGTTCCGTCTGGGGTTGCAATACTCTTCAAATTTTCGGAATAATACGTCGAGTTTTTCCTCTGCAGGCGATAGCGAGAAGGTGTTGTAAATTTCAAGTGCATCGTCCTCGATAAGATGAAGAAATATGGCGACGCGTTGCTTCTCGGGTTTCTTCATTGAGCCTGAAGCTTCCATGTACAATTGAAATCGCTGTTTCCACTTGCGCCAATTGTCTGCAACATTTCCCTCTAGACTTAGCGTTGAGGGCGGCTTGAATACACTCATTTTGAGGTAGTTTTCTTGATTTCAAACAGTGTTTGATTAACCCACGTTCTGACACCATGACATGGTTTTATTCAACAACTGCGCATGACTGATGACGTCACTATCATGACACCGACAACAGCCACCATTCCGTGCGCTGGGGGATGTGGTGAGGGTTAATTTTGTCGCTTGTTTGCATAATCTGACCTCGGTGCTTAATTAATTTGAATTTGATAGCGTCCTTATGATCGACCTCTTTGGCCTATATCCTCTGACGATGGCGATTTTGCAGCGTACTTGAAATTTCGCGGCGGCTTTTGGGTACGTTAGAACCAAGCGATTGCAAAGAAGTTTGGCACAGACCTTTGAAAATTATCTACCTTTCATTTTCCCGAGGCTGGATGGCAAGTGAGCCGTGGAAGTGGGAGAAATTGGACAAAATTCCCGAGGCTTTCGGTCTCAGCGGGCCCTTGAAATTGCTAGCTTTGTCTCTTTCTTCTACTCTTGTTTGGGGCGGCGGCGGCAAGCGAGGAATTAACGGACTCAAAACCCCATTAAATCACAAAAGAGCACACATACGATGTAAAGAAAGTGAACTTTATTTATCTGGCTTACAGTAGATCCCAACTTGGGCTAAAAAGATGCAATATTCGGTATTTCTCACGATCAGTTGAATCAAGCCGAGGTCAGCCGTTAAAAATTACAGTAAATGTATGAAATCAAATAGCGTATCGTGATGTCACCCGGCCTCAAACAGTCCGGATTGTCTGCCTGTGAGCTTATCTGCCAATATCAACATTAGGAGAATAGCCTGACTTTCTTGTTTTAAGCAATAACTGTTTGAAATATGAATTTTAACAGGAACGCTGTAATTAAAGCTTACTGAAAACATAAAGGATGCGTTGCTACCCTTTTACCGGTACTTGGCCAACAAATAACGACGAGTGTACAAAAACTACATCACTTCATATAACGTTTATTTAAAGACTTACGAAACTAAAACAACTTTAGTTACCAACCTAAGTGTCTCTCTCTCGGCTTTTTACAACCGGAATGAAAATTACAAATTATTTAAGTACTGGACTAACGATAAATATGAAACATCAAACTATGGCCCAATGATCGATCAGTAAAGCCCTGCTAATGTATAAAGCTGTTTACCGAAGACAATAAAAAGTTATAATTACACTTACCTGACTTGAGCAATGCAGCGAAAAATAAAGTGTTGTCCACTTCCCAAAAAACTATTAACAATTCTTTATTAGAAATGGACGACAGAAAGCTAGCAAATTTCTAGCAAAACACCTTTTCACACCATTTTTCAGTTTTTGTCGCGAGCTGTGCCGCAGCACCAGAAAAGTGCAACAGTCTCCCTGAGCAATCCGTGACATTGGTGCCCAGTACTCCGCGTGCCTGCAAATTCACATCCCCAAGCTATATGAAAACGAATTTTTTTAAAGAAAACTGTTAACGTAGTTAGAAAAAGCATAGTTTGAAACCGAATTACGCTGATTCGTTTTAACATTTATATTAAAACCTCACAAAACAGGGGATTATCAAAAGTCTAAGGTTCATTTTCCTTCGTGCTTTTTTCAAAACGTAATAATGGACGTTTTTGAATAACTTCCAATTTTTCTGCAATATTACTGTGAGAAATTACGGATTTATTGTGTTTAAAGCAGTTATAAAGTCAGTTGAAATATGCCGTGCGCTCTGGTCACGTGACCAATGACGTCACAACAATGAGCATATCATGGTCGTTAATTTCTTGCGAAGCTCTATTAACCAGCCAAGCTTTGTTTTTCTCCGCCTTTAACTGCCACAGCTACAGACTCCTTACCAGTCCCCTGGGAAATTCTCCTGTACAGAGCCACCTTAACTTTCAAATGCCAGATGTAAACTGTCAATTTCCATATTGCCCATTCCAATGACCATCAGGGTACCTCATCTACTTTTGAATTGATAGAGGCCATTTTCTTGCAGTGAGATAAAACATGTTTTTGCCACAGTCACGTGACTAATGACGTCATCACCCTAACATTGATATGAGGGATAACGTTCACGCAGTTGTAAATAACACGTGGTACAGCATCCTCTTCGACTACAAGTTAGCTAAGTTATTTTGCATTGAAATTTTCTCGGTCCAAAGCATTCTGGGAAAGTTCTTATTATAATTATAATATTGTTTTTAATTATTATTATTATTATTATTATTATTATTATTATTATTATTAGAATTAGAATTAAAACGACGTTTTTAAGTTTACAAGACATGTTTTGACAGTAACCGTTTTTGCCAATCTTTTCATAGGACATCATATGAGGGTCCTGAGGTATTATTCTAGCGACGGTATGTTGATTACACCTTTTGTTTATTTCATAACGAGCATGATGGCTTTTCCTTTTTTGACTTCAAGAATTCTAGACACCCCAATATAAGGTTCACTATGGAGAAAGAGATTTAACACAAATTGCCTTTTCTCGATATTTTGATAGGCAGTAACCACTCTCCATCTCCGGTAACCACAGTCTTTCGAAAGAAGACGTTGACTGGTTTGCTGACTAATTATTTTAGTTTCACTCCATGGTCTTATAAACTAGGACTAGTTAGAATTCTAGCGGACAGGGTTTGCAAAATAAACAACACATGGTCGGGTTTCCATAAGGACATCAAGAAACTAGTTTATATTTTACGCAAAAACTACTTTCCTTCTAGTTTGATTGAAAGTCATCAATCAATATCTTATTAAGGTTCAGGAAGGTGTTCGGAGCAAATCTAGAGTGCCTAGACTCTGGGGCGGATCCAGGGGTGATTTGGGAGGTTCAGTCGAACCTCCTAAACTGAATCAGAAACGTCTAAAACTGTGGGGTTCAAAAAAAAAAAGTTGACTAAGAAATCTACAATCTTTTAAAAATTATATGCCTTTGTCTTTTGAACATGCAAAAATCACATAAAAATGTAATTTAAAACGCCCAGTTTAAAAGCAGTCGAGCCTACGATATATAGGGCTTAACCCTATTCTGCCTAGGCTTTTTATGAGTTTCCGAGCCTGGGGGGGAGGCAGAAAGTGCCCCCCCATACATCTCGAAAAGTATTAAAGCTCTTGCGATGAAACTTGGCACGTTTGTAGCACGTCATTAGCTTAGCAGATTAAGCTTATGACGTGTCAATTATGACATGTCGTGACGTCACAATAACGTCACAAACCCGCCATTTTGAATTTGAGGCTGCCATCTTGAATCCCAAACCTGCAGTCATACAGCTGACAATGACGTCACCAAAATATATTATTTTGTTCTAGGAAACATATTAAGTCAAAACGAGGACACAAAAGTAAAAAAGTTATCTTCTTCCAAACGAAGGGGGACAAACCTGAAAAAAGACTGAAAAAAGACAGAAAATAGTCAAAATACACTTCTGAGAAGACGGTGTTTATGGAAACGTCAATCATCATAGACATGTCAGTGACACAGGAAAATTTTCTCTGGTAAATTTTAGCTAAAGTCACGAGATTTGGTGATTATTCGTCAAGCCGTTTAAAAGTTATAATTCGTTAAACTCAGCGCGGGCACAATGTGTCCCCCCGCCCCCAGGCAGAATAGGGTTAAGTTTCCGTCTGTTCATTTGGTAAAATAACCGCTTATTCCCGCTCCTGTTCTACATCACGCCAAAAGTGACAGTTTGTCTACCGAAGCCAATCAGTTTAACTCGGTTGAAGATTGGGTAAGGCCACGCCGTTCTTTCCCAATCAGTTTTGCATCCGCCATCGTTCGCTGAAACTTAATTTGAAGTCTGTCAGACTGAGAGGTATGTCTAAGAGTGGGAAGCAGCAACAAATTGACCGTTTCTTTGCATCGGCAAGGTAAGCATTCAGAGAAGCAACCGCTCAGCTGTTTGAAAAAGCTGAGGTCTGCTTCATTTCTGACAGTCTGCTGCATGTGATGGATGCTCAAAGTCGACTTTGAATTGTTATTTGACTTTCTGCACATTTTATAACTAAGACGATTTCAAAGCTATTAAACAACTTAAATTACCTCTCAGAACACTGGAAATTGCATTTCCGAGGACATAAATTTCAAAATTTCCCGGGGGAGCATGCCCTTTGACGTCCCTAGGTGCTTCCGCCCTTGGCGGTCGCTTCCCCGAACCCCCCTTTATGTAAAACCAGGATCCACCCCAGAAATTCTGATGAAGTTTCTGAACTTAATTCACGTAGGTAAAATAATCTTCCGTGCCAAAGAATTTGCAACTCACTTTGGGACGACAGTGAAGGAAATTATAGTTTAAAGTGCAAATTTCTGTTATTATAAATGTTTGATTGACATTCTTTCTCTGTGTTATTTGTAATTTTGAGAATAACTAAAAAAACGTGCCTAAATTCAGCCGAATTATTAGGGAAGGTCTGTTGCCATGTGCTGTTAGCCGAATTTAGTTTTTTAGGACAATTCCTTGATTTATTATTGCAATTCATTTTGCTTTTCAAGGAAATTTACGGATATTTGATTAAAAATTGGAAAAAGAAAAATTTGTGGTCCTTTTCCTGGAATTGTTCATTCATAACTTAGTTTGAAAAGTGATTTCAGTCGATTGAAACCAGATTTGCATTTTATACTTCCTATTTCCTGCCCAGCGCCTTTTTCAAAAATATCTTCGTATTTTGTTTTGACTTCAAGTTTATTTCTCAGACAATTTTTCTATGCGCATCCGAATGCGAATTTATGTCTTCTAAATGTTTTGAGTAGTATTCCTTCTTGGTGTTTTTCGAAGCTTTCGCAAAATAAAAACGTGTCTAAATGCAGCCAAGTTATTACTTCGAATCTTTTGTCACGTCAAGTTCCTAGCCATTTTTGTTTGCTAGAACATCTTCTCGATTCATTCTTTAACTCCTTTCGTTTTTAAGGGAGGAAAAAGATGAATTCAGTTCCTTTTTTCCTGTGTTTGTTCATTTATAACTTCCTATGAAAAGCTCCTTTTCGCTATCAATCTGCTGCGCAAAGGGTCGCGAAATAACGATTCACGGAGAGGCTAGAATAGAAAATGGCCTCCGTAATCGTCTAGTTCACATCTTACGTGAGTGATAAAATTCACTTATCAACGTTGATCAGAAAGCCCTCTGCCAACGCTACTGTGAAGCTATCAGATGTAGACGGTGAGGATTTAGCTGGAAGAGTGACGCTATTCATAGACCATGGACCATTTATATGTTTGAAGCATATAACATCCTTGTCTTTACTTTTATTGTTAATGAAAACTGCAGTTGCTGTTGTTCGTTTTAGGAGAATACATGTATTGTGCTGTTTTCAACACAAATATCATGGCTAAACTTGTATTATTCTTTGTTACAGGTATCACATTTTACATACGTTGTCTCTTGTATTATAATTTATTTTTGTTATATGCATCATATGTAACATATATTGTGTTGTTGTTGTTGGGGAAGGTGTCCCCCAATTCCCTTGGTACAGTGTACTATGGGATGGGGTCCCTAAGCAAGTGGTTGGTACTGTGTACCCTAACCCAGCCTCCACCCTCCCGTCACCCCCTCCCACTTATTGATGGGTCTATGTCCCTACCATCATCATCATCATCATCATCATCATCATCATCATCATCATCATCATCATCATCATCATCATCATCATCATCATCATCATCATTGTTTTTACCAGGGACTGTGTCCCTATATTTTTATTTGGTACTGTGTACCAGGGGACTGCGTCCCTTCATTGTTTGTTTTGGTACTGTGTCCCTAGTATTCTCTTGGTACTGTGTACCCTGGGACTGCGTCCCTAAATTGTTTTTTCGGTAATGTGTACCGTGGGGACTCTGTCCCTAGTATTCTCTTGGTACTGTGTACCCTGGGACTGCGTCCCTAAATTGTTTTTTCGGTAATGTGTACCGTTTGGACTCTGTCCCTAGTATTCTCTTGGTACTGTGTACCCTGGGACTGCGTCCTTAAATTGTTTTTTCGGTAATGTGTACCGTTTGGACTCTGTCCCTAGTATTCTCTTGGTACTGTGTACCCTGGGACTGCGTCCCTAAATTGTTTTTTTCAGTAATGTGTACCGTTTGGACTCTGTCCCTAGTATTCTCTTGGTACTGTGTACCCTGGGACTGCGTCCCTAAATTGTTTTTTCGGTAATGTGTACCGTGGGGACTCTGTCCCTAGTATTCTCTTGGTACTGTGTACCCTGGGACTGCGTCCCTAAATTGTTTTTTCGATAATGTGTACCGTTTGGACTCTGTCCCTAGTATTCTCTTGGTACTGTGTACCCTGGGACTGCGTCCCTAAATTGTTTTTTTCAGTAATGTGTACCGTTTGGACTCTGTCCCTAGTATTCTCTTGGTACTGTGTACCCTGGGACTGCGTCCCTAAATTGTTTTTTTCAGTAATGTGTACCGTTTGGACTCTGTCCCTAGTATTCTCTTGGTACTGTGTACCCTGGGACTGCGTCCCTAAATTGTTTTTTTCAGTAATGTGTACCGTTTGGACTCTGTCCCTAGTATTCTCTTGGAACTGAGAACCGTGGGACTGTGCCCTAAACAGTGATGTGTACTGTGTACCTTTCTTATTTTGGGGGGTAATTTTTTGCGGCCACTGCATGATATTGCGGCGGAAGCTTTCTGCTCTGAGCCATTCATGCCACTAGTACGGCCGAGGCCATTGTGGACATTGTGTTTTGTACTGTGTCCCTGTGTCTCGTAGTATTTTGTGTTACATACATCACAAGTTATACATCGTGTTTTTGTGGTTGGGGGAGGTGATCCCCAATCTCCTCGGTACAGTGTTAGTCCCTAAGCGAATTTTCTCTAAATATCTGTCTTTACAAGCATAAGGTAGAGAAAATTCTTTTAAAAGTGTAAAATGTCTACCTAGATCGTAGAGTCTGCTCGATCGATTTACACGAGAATCGGCAATCAACATGGGTACAAGAAACAAAGTTTTCGAACCGAAACAATTAGTTAAACAGCACTTGTTCTACTATAGTTCAAGTCCTTTCTTTTCGACGACGTTTCACGGTCAAAATGCGCGTACGGTACTATTGGAAGGTGACGGGATACCTTCAAGCAGTATGTTGACGAAAATAAGGCGTAACGCGTAAATTGCTCTTTCAACTCCTTAAATATAGTGCGGTTTTTATAAACTGCCGGCGCTTGCTATTGAATTTCTTCAACAAATATTCGCCACATGTCATCAAAATGTTTAGCGTCCCGAGGATATTGACGATGTTTAGGGTTTTTAGCTGTCACCGCTGCAAACAATAAAGCTTGACCTCGAAACTTGAGTTCAACGAGCGGAAAAATGCGTAAAGCAGAAATCCACCAACTTTTGTTGTCGTGCTGTGCACTGTATGGTAAAATGTGAGCAACAGCCTTATAATGAAACGCATGAAAGATAGCATCGAACCAGACAACGTGAAGAACCAAAGATGAGTCACTAACACCGCATATTAGCTTCCTTCTGTTTAAAGTCCACTTTGCGCTGTGTTGTGCATAATCTAGGACACCAACTGCGGGTTCGTAATCTAAAAGCCATTCTTCGATAGCTCTAATCGGCTGCATCTTCTTCATTTCTGGCGGTGTTAAGCCGTTAAATGTCAGTAACATCATCATCTAAAATATGTAATAATGATACGCGGGTGTTCTGTTCAGAGCGGTAAAATAAAGTGTATTTCGTCCTGATGACCAAGTACTTTGAGGGTCGTAAACATAAGCTACGTGAGAAGGCGTTAACTCTTGGCACTGTTCTTTATAGCTCAACACTATAACATCGCAGTTGCAGGCTTTAGTGTCTCCAAACGAGGCATTGAGGTTTAAAGGAAGACATCGTTCAGTTTGCGTAAGGTAAATAAAAGGCCTGAAGTCTGTTTCATTTTACTCCACAAAACTTTCTTGGCGAAACGCGGGGCGAAATTGCTTGCTTTTGAGATCAGGCTCTGTCTTTAAGTAGAAAAGGCTTCCAGCGATAAAAATATAGCCTATGATGAAAACCAACGCAAAGAACCGATGACGCAACGGCATCCTTTCATGTAATTCGTTATTCAGGACCTGTGCGTGATCTACAACAGACAAGATTTGTCTTGTATGCGCCTCTACACAGCCGTCTCTCAGGCAGTGGAAGGAAAGAACTTTACTAAGCAAACGGCTGACCGTGGGAACCTACAGGGAAGAGGAGAGAAAATTGGGCTCAGTAGGATTGGAGACTGCGTTCGGAAACAGGCATCAGTTCTATACGCTATAGTTGCATAATATTGGCTGCCTAAAAAGGGGGTAATAAATTTGATTTAACTCTAATATGACAGGGATTAATATCTTGAGAAATTGTAGTGCTACTACGATGTCAGTGGAGTGTAACACGTATAAACTGAGTTTATATGACGTAAATTGGCCACTGATGGAAATCTGTAGCACACTCATGGCGTGATCGGTGTTTCGAGCGCATCGCTTAAGAAATAGAGGCCAAAGCCGGCAAAATTTTTCAAACTGCCTGTTTCCTTTGACTGGGTTCAGTAGCACACTCGTGTAAACTTGCATCAAGAGTGGGCTTACCTTTCGTTGGTTCGGTGGATTTCCGTCAAGATAAACGCAAGCAAACAATGTGAAAAACTGGTGTAAATGCAAATGCGCAAAACTGATCCAAATCGCTGAAAAACATTAAACAATGGTTTCAAACTACCCTGAAGGCAAAATTAATGATTTGTTGTCGCTTATCTTTCTAGAGAATAGAAAAATAGATTAAAATAAAAATATTCTAGAAATAGAATACAGAACTACCCTCTAGAAATTGGCTTTTCTTGGTGAACACTTTGTAATTAGTGCACACTTGAATCATTGTACCCTAATATTTAGCGGCAAACGGCTCATCGCTCTGCGATTTGGATCAGGTTTGCGCATTTGCATTTACATCAGTTTCTGAATAACGAATTACATGAAAGGATGCAGTTGCATCATCGGTTCTTTGCATTGGTTTTCATCGAAAACCGTCCAGCTTGTCCTAGAATTCTTTTGATCAGCGTTTGGTTGCCTAGACATTACACCGCTGACCAAAAAGCCCGAGGTTTCTGAAAATCACACCCTTCCTTACACCACTCCTCCCACCGCTGAATATACCTCCCCACCCCCCAAGAAAACCGCTGCCGCAAATTTCTCTTTACTCAGGAACCCGTATCAAATTCAAACAAGGTAAACCATCAAAGGCTTAAAGATGCTGACAAAAATGCCGACGCATAGGTCCGGTTTGCGTCCGCACAAAAATGAAAGAAAATTTTAGCCAGCATCTCGTTTTGTGGGTACGGTTTGTATTCTTTTTCACCGTATGAAGCATTAATTATCATATTAAGTAGTTGTGTCTCCAGTAGCATTTTCCCCGCGGATTCTGCCCCATAACGGGCGAAATCAATTCTGGCTATTTTAGATTTTCAGTGCTTCAATGATTACCTCAATAGGAAACGTGTTCACGAAGGAAAGCCGATTTCTAGAAGGCGTCTCTGTATTATCTGCGGCAGGCAACTCGGCGAGAGCACTTAAATTATCCCTCTTAAAACTCGCTCGGCCTGCTCAATTTGTATCGTCACCAGGTGTAAGAACACCTAAAAATATATCTGTTCACAAATTTCCAGCTCGGTATCATCATTTGTGTTTAAAATACATGCTCTTGAATTTAGAAATTGTACCCAGTACGTGACTAAAGATGGCGCTGTGACAATGCCGTCTCGTTTAAAAAAAAAAAGGTCTTTTCTCATGATTTTTGGCAGTTTGAACACTTCAAGTATGAAGAGAGGTGTTTATGTTTATATATACTAGCTCACGAGAGAAACGTAATCGCCTTCATAGCAAAAGTGAGTTCCAGATGTTTTCATTGATTTCCGGCCGCCATCAGTGGTGTCCCTTGGAAGGACACCAATATGGCGTTTGCATACTGAGCTCTATAAATTTCCATGGAACGTTTCGGCAAATAACTCAATTGTTTTTATCCCTACCACCCATCCTTTCCGGTTCAGATCTGATTTTTTTGCACTTCTGTTCAGTAACTTGACCAAATAATACTGATGATGCACTATTTCAGTCAAAGAAATACAAAGAGGTGATATTTTACATCTAGAATAGTTTTCGTTACCAAGCAAGCTGGCAAGCTCGACAATTTGTCTAGAAAAAGAAGGCTGTACTTTGGCTAACTACCCATATACATCAAAAAGCATATCACGCTGTGAACACTCTCAATAGACAACAAAAGTGATGGATACATCAGACAGCTGTGTAGCATTGTTCCTAGGGGCGTAGCTAGCCTTTAAGGCATTAAACCCGGGATTAACAAGAATTTATTTGAATTTTTCAGTAACCAAAAGGCCATTATTATTTCTTCTCCTTCTTCTTCCTCTTCTTCTTCTTCTTCTTCTTCTTGTTCTTCTTCTTATTATTATTATTACTTTCTTTTCGTTGCTACTATTCTACACTTAATCCTCACCTTAAAAACGTTTGAAACCATGACATGGCATTTTTCGAGATGTGAACTCAATATTGCCCGAAATTTATACACGTGGTTGATAAAAACATTGTCGGGTAAATAGTATAAACCATGAACGTTGGAATTCTTGGGAGGCAGCACTGGCATTCTTGGTACTAAGTTACGTTTATTGATACTCGAGATATTTTCATTCCCAGATCTAGAAAGTTTTAATAGTAGATGCAGCCTTGTTGTGTTATTATAATGTGTAAGGAATCTGTAACTAATAAATGTAAAGAAGATCCTCGCAGTTATTAACGCAACTTATGCAGTTGCGAAAAGAAAGCCTGAAAAAATCAGGCTTGCCGGGATTCGAACCGTGACCTCTGCGATACCGGTGCAGCGCTCTAACCAATTGAGCTAACAAGCTAACTGGGAGCTGGTCATTAAATTGGTTCGTAATATACCCGGGAAAGATGAAGATGAAATTATGAATATATGAAATTCATATATTTGAACTGCGGAATGAAGAAATAATAACTGCGAGGATCTTCTTTACATTTATTTCTTCATTCCGCAGTTCAAATATATGAATTTCGAATCTGTAACTAGAAGAAAGTTTTCGTCTTGCCAGGTAACCCTTGGGTCGTATCGTTCATGTGTTATGCTCTTCAGCCCACAAGGTTTTTTCTCATTGGTGTCTACACATACGGCACCGGTACTAAGACTAACACTGATAAAGTTAAAAGACATTTCTAATAGTTTTATCCGTCTGTGGAGCCTTTTTTCCTGTTCTACAGGTTTTCGGAGACGTTCATCTGCACGAAAAGCCTACTCTTGCTAAGGCTTTGGATATACTTAACTACGTTTTTGCAGCAATTTTTACCGTGGAATTTATACTGAAAGCCACTGGTTTTGGAATCATCAAGTACTTCTCCTCTCCCTGGAACTGCCTGGATGCGTTGATTGCTTCGGTAAGGTTCTTCATTATACCGATGGTATAATGAAGGCGAAAAAAATACAAAATACTTTCTTAATTTAGAAAAGAGACATTGTAAACAAGGGACAATATCCCAGCTCAAGATTAACGATGAAGATCTAGTACAAACAGATAAAGAAATTTTACATGAATGTGAGTCCTTTTACCGAAACCTATACAGCTCTAAAACAGCTTCAAATCTTAAGGATGACTTCTTTCCGCCGCAACAAGACCTTAAATTTCTAAATGAAACAGAAAAATCTGCCTGCGAAGGATCATTAAATAGGAAAGAATGCCTAGAGGCACTAAAAAGTATGGCTCCTGAAAAAACACCAGGTACAGATGGCCTTCCCTGTGAATTTTATAAAGTTTTTTGGAACGACTTCGCAGAAATTTTGGTTAACGCCTTAAATCACTCTTTTGAGACTGGAATGCTCTCAATATCACAAAGACGCGGAATTGTCAAGCTCATCCCGAAAAAGGACGCTGATCTTAAGTTAATTAAAAACTGGCGACCTATAACCTTATTGAACTGTGATTACAAGATTGCTACAAAGGCTATAGCAAGCCGCATTAAGACCCTTCTCCCAAATCTTATATCAGATGATCAAACAGGTTTCATTAAAGATAGATTTATAGGAGAGAATATCCGCTTAATCGATAGTGTTATGAAATTCACCGCATCAAGGAACATCCCAGGGCTTCTTCTTTTCCTTGATTTCGAGAAAGCCTTTGATACATTGGAATGGGCCTTTATCCATAAAACCCTAAGGTATTTTAATTTTGGCCCATCATTGATAAAGTGGATAAAGGTTTTTTACTGCAACATTGAAAGTTGCATTCTTAACAATGGTTGGACAAGCAATTTCTTCCAGCTCAGTAGGGGAGTTAGGCAAGGCTGCCCGCTGTCGCCTTACATATTCATCCTCTCGGTAGAAGTAATGGCTGAAGCTATACGCAGACGGAAAGAAATTGTCGGCATAATTGTAAATGGGAAAGAAATTAAGTTAAGTCAATACGCAGATGATACTACACTCATTTTAGATGGCTCAGAACAATCTGTTAAGGAAGCTGTAAAGCTATTAGAAAGTTTTGGAAATGCATCTGGCCTTAGACTCAATAGCAGCAAAACGGAAGCCTTATGGATCGGCTCCAAAGCAAACTGTGATCTTAAACTCTGTCCTGAAAAAGATTTTAAATGGCCAAAGAAGAAGGTTAAAGCTCTTGGTGTCTGGTTGTCAACGGATCCTGATATTACAATTTCCCAAAACTACAAGGACAAACTAGAAAGAATAAAGGCGACTCTAGGATGCTGGAAGTTCCGCAGACTTAGTCTGTTAGGGAAAGTATTAATCTTAAAAAGCCTTATTACATCGCAACTAGTGTACATACTATCCCCTCTACAATCAAGCCCAGAGGCAATCAAAGAAATCAATTCAATTTTTTATAACTTCTTATGGAACGGCAAAGGCGACAAAATAAAAAGAAATGTAATGATAAATGACTATTCTCAAGGAGGACTTAAGATGATTGATATTCTTTCTTTTAACAAATCTCTTAAAGCAACCTGGATTAAAAAGTATCTTGACACTGAAAATGGAGGCAGTTGGAAACTTTTTTTTGATGCAGAACTCCAAAGATATGGAGGTAAATTAGCGATATTAGGGAATCTTAACTCAAAGGACATGCACAGTGTCATAAAGGTATCAGATCCTTTTGTCAAAGAAAGTCTTGAAATTTGGTCAGAGATCTCTTTCGAGGAAACGGTAACATCCTATAAACATCTTTGTTCAGCACCTTTATGGCATAACTCACTTATAAGAATTGGAAACAAACCTGTATTTTATCAAGACTGGTTTCTCAAAGGTATAAGCAAAGTCAATCATTTAATGGACGACTCCCTTAACTTCCTCTCCCACATATCTTTCCAAAACAAATATAACCTCCGAGTCAAACCTCTAACTTTTTTTGGAATGATCGCAGCAATCAACCATCTGCGCATCCAAATTGCAAGAAACCAGCCGGACAGCCACGAGAGCTTTTCATCAGTTTTTATGAAAAGTACAAAGCCATCCCGACTTGTATATAAGAAGCTATTATCAAAAAGGGGTCAAGAACCCATATCAAGTCAACAAAAATGGCAACAGGATATCGACACTGATCAAAAAGTCAACTGGAAAGCAGTTTACCAGCTGGCCTCTCACTGCACAAAGAGCTCAAAACTTATTGTTTTTAATTTCAAATTTCTACATCGGCGACTATCAACCAACAGTTTCTTACATAAATTAGGATTTACAGACAGTGAAAAGTGCACTTTCTGTCTAAAAGAAACAGAACACCTGTTACATCTATTTTGGACATGTGAGAAAACCCAGTCCTTCTGGAATAGTTTATTTTCATGGCTGCAGTCCGGCAGGATCATTGAGAAAGACTCTAGGTCTCTTGAGGCGGACGCTGCTTTGGGTCTGAGGCCGGATAACTCCAAATATGAACTACAAATCAATTTTTGTTTCTTGATAGCAAAATATTTTATTTGGATCTGCAAACTTAAAGAATGTATTCCAAAATTGAACGATTTTTTATCGTACTTACGTCACTTCTTCAAAATAGAAAACGACGGTAGAACAGTTGCAAAGAAATGGGAAGCTCTTCTACCAATCTTGCAATGACAGACCTGACCCCCAAAAATCAATTCACAAACCTAACAAAACCTCTTGGTCCTTTCAACCCGGTAGCACTTTTGCACCATAGTATTACAGAAATGTATCAATGTTTTTTTGTTTGTTTGTTTTTTATTTTATTTTATTTTATTTTATTTATTTATTTATTTATTTATTTTTATTCTTTTTGCTTCCTTTCATTTCGCTTCTTGTGCTGATTAACTAATTAGTGTTTTTTTTTTACTGTTAAATAAACCATTGTTAAAAAAGTAGTGTATTGTAAATAATTTCTTGTAAGGGATTTATTGTAAGTAATGTAACGTGTATTGAAAGTAAGAGAGTAAGTTATTGTAAGTAATGTATTGTGAGTACTGTGGCGTGTATTGTAAGTAAGTTACTGCAAGTAATGTATTGTAAGTACTGTAACGTGTATTGTAAGTTAAGTGATTATAAATATTAAAAAAAAAAAAAAAAAAAAAAAAAAAAAAAAAAGGTTCTTTTACTTCCTTGTTGAAAATAAACCAGCCGGGATCAAATCCTTGGAAACAGTTAATGCTGAAAAGTGACTCTTACTGACCAATAAAAATGCACACGAGCACCTAAAAAAATTAACCGTCATCCTGCTGCTCTCGAGGCACTTAGCAACTTGTTAAGAAAACCAACACATGTATAATAATGGCCTTCTGGAAGACACTGGGCGTGAAAAGGCAACCTTTGAAGCATAGTGCATGTTTTTATAATAAATCTTGTCAAGAGTTTAAGAAGAAAGAAAGAGAAAGAGAAGGAACGAGGAACTGTGACTTGAAAATCGACATCGACACTTTTCTATGTTGGCGCCCTAAGTCAATACAGTGCGGTAGATCTGTGGAAGAGCCCCTTCCTCAACTTTGATTTTTGTTCATTTTAAGGAATATAAATTTGAGAGAAGAAAGTTTCAAATTTTGAAGCATTCTTTTTAATATCCCGCTTTTAACATTTTTCCCAGATTTCTATCGCCTGTGTTTTTGGGAATGAAAAATTATCTGCGTTTCGCTCCCTACGTACATTGCGGGCACTGAGACCGTTGAGGGCCATTTCAAGACTGGAAGGTATGAGGGTAAATATGCGATTTTGTTGACTGGTATTACAAATATTTTAAAAACTTGAAGCAGCCTTGCAGATTAGTCCTTAGGAGAACTTAAAGGTGGTGTTAAAGTAAATAACGTTTCGTTAAACTTGTCTTGCAACAAAATGTTTACACAAATTGAGTGGAAACGCTGTTAATTGCGTCTGCAATGAAACATACTCTGCAACGACATCCTACGTACTTTTTTTTCGCGTAGCCGAAATTTTTGCATTGAGTAGCATCGGCAGTTACGGTAACGGAAAATCTGCAACTTTTGTCGCAATTTTGTAGCAAGACAAACTGGATGAAACCTAATGGAAACTGCCATGATCAAGCTAAGTCCCGGATATGGTTGGTTTTGCATTTACTTTGAAACAACAATACAACACACAGACACAGTAATTTTGTTTGCTATGATTGGTTGCCGGTAGGATCTTCGACGATTTTTAAACCAGATCGAGAATTGCCGAAAGCCAAAACCATTTATATAAAAATGGGATTTTAAACTGACTCAGCCTTCCTACGTTACATTTGGAGAGAGAAGCTAAAAGCGGGTCTTCACAGTTTTGCTACTAGCATACAACACTAACCACCAATACGCCCATCCTTATTACAGGTAGTTGTGAATGCACTGTTTGCCGCTATTCCAGGGATTGGAAATGTATTGTTAGTGTCCCTCCTCTTCTGGTTGATATTCAGCATCCTTGGAGTTCATCTCTTCGCTGGAAAGTTTTACAAATGAGTGGACGAAAACAATGAGCTGTTGCCCGCAAGTGTAATCCCCAACAAAGCGGAGTGTCTTAAGTACCCTGATGAATATCGTTGGGTTAATTCCAAAGTGACATTCGATAATGTGTTTGCTGGGTTCCTCGCGCTGATCCAAGTGGTGAGTGAGTTTTTCAGTCAAACAAGTTACAAAATATTATTTGCACGTTATCAAGGCGATTTAAGGAGTGAAAAAAATTCTCAACAACAGATCTTAGTAAAGTCAACGCTAGTACAAAAAATAATAATAATAATAATGATAATAAATAAGCTTGTAACCGTATCATCACCATCATCATCATCATCATCATCATTATTTTTACCAGGAGACTATGTCTCTATATTTTTATTTGGTACTGTGTACCACGGGACTGCGTCCCTTCATTGTTTGTTTTGGTACTGTGTCCCTAGTATTCTCTTGGTACTGTGTACCCTGGGACTGCGTCCCTAAATTGTTTTTTTCGGTAATGTGTACCGTGGGGACTCTGTCCCTAGTATTCTCTTGGTACTGTGTACCCTGGGACTGCGTCCCTAAATTGTTTTTTCGGTAATGTGTACCGTTTGGACTCTGTCCCTAGTATTCTCTTGGTACTGTGTACCCTGGGACTGCGTCCCTAAATTGTTTTTTTTCGGTAATGTGTACCGTGGGGACTCTGTCCCTAGTATTCGCTTGGTACTGTGTACCCTGGGACTGCGTCCCTAAATTGTTTTTTCGGTAATGTGTACCGTTTGGACTCTGTCCCTAGTATTCTCTTGGTACTGTCTACCCTGGGACTGCGTCCCTAAATTGTTTTTTTCAGTAATGTGTACCGTGGGGACTCTGTCCCTAGTATTCTCTTGGTACTGTGTACCCTGGGACTGCGTCCCTAAATTGTTTTTTCGGTAATGTGTACCGTTTGGACTCTGTCCCTAGTATTCTCTTGGTACTGTGTACCCTGGGACTGCGTCCCTAAATTGTTTTTTTCGGTAATGTGTACCGTGGGGACTCTGTCCCTAGTATTCTCTTGGTACTGTGTACCCTGGGACTGCGTCCCTAAATTGTTTTTTCGGTAATGTGTACCGTTTGGACTCTGTCCCTAGTATTCTCTTGGTACTGTCTACCCTGGGACTGCGTCCCTAAATTGTTTTTTCGATAATGTGTACCGTTTGGACTCTGTCCCTAGTATTCTCTTGGTACTGTGTACCCTGGGACTGCGTCCCTAAGTTGTTTTTTCGATAATGTGTACCGTTTGGACTCTGTCCCTAGTATTCTCTTGGTACTGAGAACCGTGGGACTGCGTCCCTAAATTGTTTTTTCGATAATGTGTACCGTGGGGACTCTGTCCCTAGTATTCTCTTGGTACTGTGTACCCTGGGACTGCGTCCCTAAATTGTTTTTTTCAGTAATGTGTACCGTGGGGACTCTGTCCCTAGTATTCTCTTGGTACTGTGTACCCTGGGACTGCGTCCCTAAATTGTTTTTTTCAGTAATGTGTACCGTGGGGACTCTGTCCCTAGTATTCTCTTGGTACTGTGTACCCTGGGACTGCGTCCCTAAATTGTTTTTTTCAGTAATGTGTACCGTTTGGACTCTGTCCCTAGTATTCTCTTGGTACTGTGTACCCTGGGACTGCGTCCCTAAATTGTTTTTTCGGTAATGTGTACCGTTTGGACTCTGTCCCTAGTATTCTCTTGGTACTGTGTACCCTGGGACTGCGTCCCTAAATTGTTTTTTTCAGTAATGTGTACCGTGGGGACTCTGTCCCTAGTATTCTCTTGGTACTGTGTACCCTGGGACTGCGTCCCTAAATTGTTTTTTTCAGTAATGTGTACCGTTTGGACTCTGTCCCTAGTATTCTCTTGGTACTGTGTACCCTGGGACTGCGTCCCTAAATTGTTTTTTTCAGTAATGTGTACCGTTTGGACTCTGTCACTAGTATTCTCTTGGTACTGTATACCCTGGGACTGCGTCCCTAAATTGTTTTTTTCGGTAATGTGTACCGTTTGGACTCTGTCCCTAGTATTCTCTTGGTACTGTGTACCCTGGGACTGCGTCCCTAAATTGTTTTTTTCAGTAATGTGTACCGTTTGGACTCTGTCCCTAGTATTCTCTTGGTACTGTGTACCCTGGGACTGCGTCCCTAAATTGTTTTTTTCAGTAATGTGTACCGTTTGGACTCTGTCCCTAGTATTCTCTTGGTACTGTGTACCCTGGGACTGCGTCCCTAAATTGTTTTTTTCAGTAATGTGTACCGTTTGGACTCCGTCCCTAGTATTCTCTTGGTACTGTGTACCCTGGGACTGCGTCCCTAAATTGTTTTTTTCAGTAATGTGTACCGTTTGGACTCTGTCCCTAGTATTCTCTTGGTACTGTGTACCCTGGGACTGCGTCCCTAAATTGTTTTTTTCAGTAATGTGTACCGTTTGGACTCTGTCCCTAGTATTCTCTTGGTACTGTGTACCCTGGGACTGCGTCCCTAAATTGTTTTTTTCAGTAATGTGTACCGTTTGGACTCTGTCCCTAGTATTCTCTTGGTACTGAGAACCGTGGGACTGCGTCGATGAATTGTTTTTTCGATAATGTGTACCGTTTGGACTCTGTCCCTAGTATTCTCTTGGTACTGAGAACCGTGGGACTGCGTCCCTAAATTGTTTTTTCGATAATGTGTACCGTGGGGACTCTGTCCCTAGTATTCTCTTGGTACTGTGTACCCTGGGACTGCGTCCCTAAATTGTTTTTTCGGTAATGTGTACCGTTTGGACTCTGTCCCTAGTATTCTCTTGGTACTGTGTACCCTGGGACTGCGTCCCTAATTTGTTTTTTCGATAATGTGTACCGTGTGGACTCTGTCCCTAGTATTCTCTTGGTACTGTGTACCCTGGGACTGCGTCCCTAAATTGTTTTTTCGATAATGTGTACCGTTTGGACTCTGTCCCTAGTATTCTCTTGGTACTGAGAACCGTGGGACTGCGTCCCTAAATTGTTTTTTCGATAATGTGTACCGTGGGGACTCTGTCCCTAGTATTCTCTTGGTACTGTGTACCCTGGGACTGCGTCCCTAAATTGTTTTTTTCAGTAATGTGTACCGTTTGGACTCTGTCCCTAGTATTCTCTTGGAACTGAGAATCGTGGGACTGCGTCCCTAAATTGTTTTTTTCAGTAATGTGTACCGTGGGGACTCTGTCCCTAGTATTCTCTTGGTACTGTGTACCCTGGGACTGCGTCCCTAAATTGTTTTTTTCAGTAATGTGTACCGTTTGGACTCTGTCCCTAGTATTCTCTTGGTACTGTGTACCCTGGGACTGCGTCCCTAAATTGTTTTTTTCAGTAATGTGTACCGTTTGGACTCTGTCCCTAGTATTCTCTTGGTACTGTATACCCTGGGACTGCGTCCCTAAATTGTTTTTTTCAGTAATGTGTACCGTTTGGACTTTGTCCCTAGTATTCTCTTGGTACTGTGTACCCTGGGACTGCGTCCCTAAATTGTTTTTTTCAGTAATGTGTACCGTTTGGACTCTGTCCCTAGTATTCTCTTGGTACTGTGTACCCTGGGACTGCGTCCCTAAATTGTTTTTTTCAGTAATGTAAACCGTTTGGACTCCGTTCCTAGTATTCTCTTGGTACTGTGTACCCTGGGACTGCGTCCCTAAATTGTTTTTTTCAGTAATGTGTACCGTTTGGACTCTGTCCCTAGTATTCTCTTGGTACTGTGTACCCTGGGACTGCGTCCCTAAATTGTTTTTTTCAGTAATGTGTACCGTTTGGACTCTGTCCCTAGTATTCTCTTGGTACTGTGTACCCTGGGACTGCGTCCCTAAATTGTTTTTTTCAGTAATGTGTACCGTTTGGACTCTGTCCCTAGTATTCTCTTGGTACTGTGTACCCTGGGACTGCGTCCCTAAATTGTTTTTTTCAGTAATGTGTACCGTTTGGACTCTGTCCCTAGTATTCTCTTGGTACTGTGTACCCTGGGACTGCGTCCCTAAATTGTTTTTTCGATAATGTGTACCGTTTGGACTCTGTCCCTAGTATTCTCTTGGTACTGTGTTCCCTGGGACTGCGTCCCTAAATTGTTTTTTCGATAATGTGTACCGTGGGGACTCTGTCCCTAGTATTCTCTTGGTACTGAGAACCGTGGGACTGCGTCCCTAAATTGTTTTTTCGATAATGTGTACCGTTTGGACTCTGTCCCTAGTATTCTCTTGGTACTGTGTACCCTGGGACTGCGTCCCTAAATTGTTTTTTTCAGTAATGTGTACCGTTTGGACTCTGTCCCTAGTATTCTCTTGGTACTGTATACCCTGGGACTGCGTCCCTAAATTGTTTTTTTCAGTAATGTGTACCGTTTGGACTCTGTCCCTAGTATTCTCTTGGTACTGTGTACCCTGGGACTGCGTCCCTAAATTGTTTTTTTCAGTAATGTGTACCGTTTGGACTCTGTCCCTAGTATTCCCTTGGTACTGTGTACCCTGGGACTGCGTCCATAAATTGTTTTTTTCAGTAATGTAAACCGTTTGGACTCCGTTCCTAGTATTCTCTTGGTACTGTGTACCCTGGGACTGCGTCCCTAAATTGTTTTTTTCAGTAATGTGTACCGTTTGGACTCTGTCCCTAGTATTCTCTTGGTACTGTGTACCCTGGGACTGCGTCCCTAAATTGTTTTTTTCAGTAATGTGTACCGTTTGGACTCTGTCCCTAGTATTCTCTTGGTACTGTGTACCCTGGGACTGCGTCCCTAAATTGTTTTTTTCAGTAATGTGTACCGTTTGGACTCTGTCCCTAGTATTGTCTTGGTACTGTGTACCCTGGGACTGCGTCCCTAAATTGTTTTTTTCAGTAATGTGTACCGTTTGGACTCTGTCCCTAGTATTCTCTTTGTACTGTGTACCCTGGGACTGCGTCCGTAAATTGTTTTTTCGATAATGTGTACCGTTTGGACTCTGTCCCTAGTATTCTCTTGGTACTGTGTACCCTGGGACTGCGTCCCTAAATTGTTTTTTCGATAATGTGTACCGTTTGGACTCTGTCCCTAGTATTCTCTTGGTACTGAGAACCGTGGGACTGCGTCCCTAAATTGTTTTTTCGATAATGTGTACCGTTTGGACTCTGTCCCTAGTATTCTCTTGGTACTGTGTACCCTGGGACTGCGTCCCTAAATTGTTTTTTTCAGTAATGTGTACCGTTTGGACTCCGTCCCTAGTATTCTCTTGGTACTGTGTACCCTGGGACTGCGTCCCTAAATTGTTTTTTTCAGTAATGTGTACCGTTTGGACTCTGTCCCTAGTATTCTCTTGGTACTGTGTACCCTGGGACTGCGTCCCTAAATTGTTTTTTTCAGTAATGTGTACCGTTTGGACTCTGTCCCTAGTATTCTCTTGGTACTGTGTACCCTGGGACTGCGTCCCTAAATTGTTTTTTTCAGTAATGTGTACCGTTTGGACTCTGTCCCTAGTATTCTCTTGGAACTGAGAACCGTGGGACTGTGCCCTAAACAGTGATGTGTACTGTGTACCTTTCTTATTTTGGGGGGTAATTTTTTGCGGCCACTGCATGATATTGCGGCGGAAGCTTTCTGCTCTGAGCCATTCATGCCACTAGCACGGCCGAGGTCATTGTGGACATTGTGTTTTGTACTGTGTCCCTGTGTCTCGTAGATTTTGTGTTACATACATCACAAGTTATATACATCGTGTTTTTGTGTTTGGCGGAGGTGATCCCCAATCTCCTTGGTACAGTGTTAATCCCTAAGCGAATTTTCTCTAAATATCTGATGTCTTTACAAGCATAAGGTAGAGAAACTTCTTTTAAAAGTGTATAATGTCTACCTAGATCGTAGAGTCTGCTCGATCGATTTACACGAGAATCGGCAATGAACATGGGTACGAGAAACAAAGTTTTCGAGCCGAAACAATTAGTTAAACAGCACTTGTTCTACTATAGTTCAAGTCCTTTCTTTTCGACGACGTTTCACGGTCAAAATGCGCGTACGGTACTATTGGAAGGTGACGGGATACCTTCAAGCAGTATGTTGACGAAAATAAGGCGTAACGCGTTAATTGCTCTTTCAACTCCTTAAATATAGTGCGGTTTTTATAGACTGCCGGCGCTTGCTGTTGAATTTCTTCAACAAATATTCGCCACATGTCATCAAAATGTTTCGCGTCCCGAGGATATTGACGATATTTAGGGTTTTTAGCTGTCACCGCTGCAAACAATAAAGCTTGACCTCGAAACTTGAGTTCAACGAGCGAAAAAATGCGTAAAGCAGAAATCCACCAACTTTTGTTGTCGTGCTGTGTACTGTATGGTAAAATGTGAGCAACAGCCTTATAATGAAACGCATGAAAGATAGCATCGAACCAGACAACGGGAAGAACCAAAGATGAGTCACTAACACCGCATATTAGCTTCCTTCTGTTTAAAGTACACTTTGCGCTGTTGTGCATCATCTAGGACACCAACTGCGGGTTCGTAATCTAAAAGCCATTCTTCGATAGCTCTAATCGGCTGCATCTTCTTCATTTCTGGCGGTGTTAAGTCGTTAAATGTCAGAGTAACATCATCATCTAAAAATATGTAATAATGATACGCCGGTGTTCTGTTCAGAGCGGTAAAATAAAGTGTATTTCGTCCTGATGACCAAGTACTTTGCGGGTCGTAAACATAAGCTATGTGAGAAGGCGTTAACTCTTGGCACTGTTCTTTATAGCTCAACACTATAACATCGCAGTTGCAGGCTTCAGTGTCTCCAATCGAGGCATTGAGGTTTAAAGGAAGACATCATTCAGTTTGCGTAAGGTAAATAAAAGGCCTGAAGTCTGTTTCATTTTTCTCCACAGAACTTTCTTGGCGAAACGCGGGGCAAAATTACTTGCTTTTGAGATCAGGCTCTGTCTTTAAGTAGAAAAGGCTTCTAGCCTATGATGAAAACCAACGCAAAGAACCGATGACGCAACTGCATCCTTTCATGTAATTCGTTATTCAGGACTTCTGCATGATCTACAACAGACAAGATTTGTCTTCTATGCGCCTCTACACAGCCGTCTCTCAGGCGGTGGAAGGAAAGAACTTTACTAAGCAAACGGCTGACCGTGGGAACCTACAGGGGAGAGGAGAGAAAATTGGGCTCAGTAGGATTGGAGACTGCGTTCGGAAACAGGCATCAGTTCTATACGCTATAGTAGCATAATATTGGCTCCCTAAAAAGGGGGGAATAAATTTGATTTAACCCTAATATGACACGGATTAATTTCTTGAGAAGTTGTAGTGCTACTACGATGTCAGTGGAGCGTAACACGTATAAATTGAGTTTATATGACGTAAATTAGCCACTGATGGAAATCTGTAGCACACTCATGGCGTGATCGGTGTTTCGAGCACATCGCTTAAGAAATATAGGCCAAAGCCGGCAAAATTTTTCATACTGCCTGTTTCCTTTGACTGGGTTCAGTAGCACACTCGTGTAAACTTGCATCAAGAGTGGGCTTACCTTTCGTTGGTTCGGTGGATTTCCGTCAAGATAAACTGAAGCAAACAATGTGAAAAACTGGTGTAAATGCAAATGCGCAAAACTGATCCAAATCGCTGAAAAACATTAAACAATGGTTTCAAACTACTCTGAAGGCAAAATTAATGATTTGTTGTCGCTTATCTTTCTAGAGAATAGAAAAATATATTAAAATAAAAATATTCTAGAAATAGAATACAGAACTACCCTCTAGAAATTGGCTTTTCTTGGTGAACACTTTGTAATTAGTGCACACTTGAATCATTGTACCCTAATATTTAGCGGCAAACGGCTCATCGCTCTACGATTTGGATCAGGTTTGCGCATTTGCATTTACACCAGTTTCTGAATAACGAATTACATGAAAGGATGCAGTTGCATTCGGTTCTTTCCAGTGGTTTTCATCGAAAACCGTCCAGCTTGTCCTAGAATTCTTTTGATCAGCGTTTGGTTGCCTAGACACTACACCGCTGACCAAAAAGCCCGAGGGTTCTGAAAATCACACCCTTCCTTACACCACTCCCCCCACCGCTGAATATACCTCCCCACCCCCCAAGAAAACCGCTGCCGCAAATTTCTCTTTACTCAGGAACCCGTATCAAACTCAAACAAAGTAAACCATTAAAGGCTGAAAGATACTGACAAAAAATTCCGACGCATAGGTCCGTACTGCGTCCGCACAAAAATGAAAGAAAATTTTAGCCAGCATCTCGTATTGTGGGTACGGTTTGTATTCTTTTTCACCGTATGAAGCATTAATTATCATAAGTAGTTATGTCTCCAGTAGCATTTTCCCCGCGGATTCTCCGCCATAATGGGCGAAATCAATTCTGGCTATTTTAGATTTTCAGTGCTTCAATGATTACCTTAATGAGAAACGTGTTCACGAAGGAAAACCGATTTCTAGAAGGTGTCTCTGTATTATCTTTGGCAGACAACTCGGCGAGAGCACTTAAATTATCCCTCTTAAAACTCGCTCAGCCTGCTCAATTTTTATCGTCACCAGGTGTAAAAACACCTAAAAATATATCTGTTCACAAATTTCCAGCTCGGTATCATCATTTGTGTTTAAAATACAGCCTCTTGAATTTTAGAAATTGTACCCAGTGCGTGACTAAAGATGGCGCTGTGACAATGCCGTCTCGTTTAAAAAAAAAAAGGTCTTTTCTCATGATTTTTGGCAGTTTGAACACTTCAAGTATGAAGAGAGGTGTTTATGTTTATATATACTAGCTCACGAGGGAAACGTAATCGCCGTCATAGCAAAAGTGAGTTCCAGATGTTTTCATTGATTTCCGGCCGCCATCAGTGGTGTCCCTTGGAAGGACACCAATATGGCGTTTGCATACTGAGCTCTATAAATTTCCATGGAACGTTTCGGCAAATAACTCAATCGTTTTTATCCCTACCACCCATCCTTTCCGGTTCAGATCTGATTTCTTTGCACTTCTGTTCAGTGACTTGACAAAATAATACTGATGATGCACTATTTCAGTCAAAGAAATACAAAGAGGTGATATTTTACATCTAGAATAGTTTTCGTTACCAAGCAAGCAGGCAAGCTCGACAATTTGTCTAGAAAAAGAAGGCTGTACTTTGGCTAACTACCCATATACATCAAATAGCATATCACGCTGTGAGCACTCTCAAAAGACAACAAAAGTGATGGATACATCAGACAGCTGTGTAGCATTGTTCCTAGGGGCGTAGCTAGCCTAAAAGGCATTAAACCAGGGATTAACAAGAATTTATTTGAATTTTTCAGTAACCAAAAGGCCATTATTATTTCTTCTTCTTCTTCTTCTTCTTCTTCTTCTTCTTCTTATTATTATTATTATTATTATTACTTTCTTTTCGTTGCTATTATTCTACACTTAATCCTCACCTTAAAAACGTTTGAAACCATGACATGGCATTTTTCGAGATGTGAACTCAATATTACCCGAAATTTATACACGTGGTTGATGAAAACATTGTCGGGTAAATAGTATAAACCATGAACATTGGAATTCTTGGGAGGCAGCACTGGCATTCTTGGTACTAAGTTACGTTTACTGATACTCGAGATATTTTCATTCCCAGATCTAGAAAGTTTTAATAGTAGATTCAGTCTTGTTGTGTTATTATAATGTGTAAGGAATCTGTAACTAATAAATGTAAAGAAGATCCTCGCAGTTATTAACGCAACTTATGCAGTTGCGAAAAGAAAGCCTGAAAAAATCAGGCTTGCCGGGATTCGAACCGTGACCTCTGCGATACCGGTGCAGCGCTCTAACCAATTGAGCTAACAAGCCAACTGGGAGCTGGTCATTAAATTGGTTCGTAATATACCCGGGAAAGATGAAGATGAAATTATGAATATATGAAATTCATATATTTGAACTGCGGAATGAAGAAATAATAACTGCCAGGATCTTCTTTACATTTATTTCTTCATTCCGCAGTTCAAATATATGAATTTCGAATCTGTAACTAGAAGAAAGTTTTCAGCTTGCCAGGTAACCCTTGGGTCGTATCGTTCATGTATTATGCTCTTTAGCCCACAAGGTTTTTTTCCAATTGGTGTCTACACATACGGCACCGGTACTAAGACTAACACTGATAAAGTTAAAAGACATTTCTAAAAAGTTTTATCCGTCTGTGGAACCTTTTTTCCTGTTTTACAGGTTTTCGAAGACTTTCATCTGCACGAAAAGCCTACTCTTGCTAAGGCTTTGGATATACTTAACTACGTTTTTGCAGCAATTTTTACCGTGGAATTTATACTGAATGATTGTTTCGGTAAAGTTCTCTTACTTCCTTGTTGAAAATAAACCAGCCGGGATCAAATCCTTGGAAACAGTTAATGCTGAAAAGGGACTCTTACTGACCAATAAAAATGCACACGAGCACCTAAAAAAATTAACCGTCATCCTGCTGCTCTCGAGGCACTAATAGCAACTTGTTAAGAAAACCAACACATGTATAATGGCCTTCTGGAAGACACTGGGCGTGAAAAGGCAACCTTTGAAGCATAGTGCATGTTTTTATAATAAATCTTGTCAAGAGTTTAAGAAGAAAGACAGAGAAAGAGAAGGAACGAGGAACTGTGACTTGAAAATCGACATCGACACTTTTCTATGTTGGCGCCCTAAGTCAATACAGTGCGGTAGATCTGTGGAAGAGTCCCTTCCTCAACTTTGATTTTTGTTCATTTTAAGGAATATAAAATTTGAGAGAAGAAAGTTTCAAATTTTGAAGCATTTCTTTTAATATCCCGCTTTTAACATTTTTTCCAGATTTCTACCGTCTGTGTTTTTGGGAATGAAAAATTATCTGCGTTTCGCTCCCTACGTACATTGCGGGCACTGAGACCGTTGAGGGCCATTTCAAGACTGGAAGGTATGAGGGTAAATATGCGATTTTGTTGACTGGTATTACAAATATTTTAAAAACTTGAACCAGCCTTGCAGATTAGTCCTTAGGAGAACTTAAAGGTGGCGT
The DNA here is from genome assembly GCA_964030785.1 of Siderastrea siderea. Taxonomy (NCBI): domain Eukaryota; kingdom Metazoa; phylum Cnidaria; class Anthozoa; order Scleractinia; family Rhizangiidae; genus Siderastrea; species Siderastrea siderea. The sequence goes on from OZ034970.1 coordinate 37,280,644, forward strand.
TAAAGTAAATAACGTTTCGTTAAACTTGTCTTGCAACAAAATGTTTACACAAATTGAGTGGAAACGTTGTTAATTGCGTCTGCAATGAAACATACTCTGCAACGACATCCTACGTACTTTTTTTTCGTGTAGCCGAAATTTTTGCATTGAGTAGAATCGGCAGTTACGGTAACGGAAAATCTGCAACTTTTGTCGCAATTTTGTAGCAAGACAAACTGGATGAAACCTAATGGAAACTGCCATGATCAAGCTAAGTCCCGGATATGGTTGGTTTTGCATTTACTTTGAAACAACAATCCAACACACAGACACAGTATGTTTGCTATAATTGGTTGCCGGCAGGATCTTCGACGATTTTTAAACCAGATCGAGAATTGCCGAAAGCCAAAACCATTTATATAAAATTGGGATTTTAAACTGACTCAGCCTTCCCACGTTACATTTGGAGAGAGAAGCTAAAAGCGGGTCTTCACAGTTTTGCTTCTAGCATACAACACTAACCACCAATACGCCCATCCTTATTACAGGTAGTTGTGAATGCACTGTTTGCCGCTATTCCAGGGATTCGAAATGTATTGTTAGTGTCCCTCCTCTTCTGGTTGATATTCAGTATCCTTGGAGTTCATCTCTTCGCTGGAAAGTTTTACAAATGCGTGGACGAAAACAATGAGCTGTTGCCCGCAAGTGTAATCCCCAACAAAGCGGAGTGTCTTAAGTACCCTGATGAATATCGTTGGGTTAATTCCAAAGTGACATTCGATAATGTGTTTGCTGGGTTCCTCGCCCTGATCCAAGTGGTGAGTGAGTTTTTCAGTCAAACAAGTTACAAAATATTATTTGCACGTTATCAAGGCGATTTGAGGAGTGAAAAAAATTCTCAACAACAGATCTTAGTAAAGTCAACGCTAGTACAAAAAATAATAATAATAATAATGATTATAAATAAACTTGTAACCGTATACGTATGTGACCGCAACGGCCCAATTTCCCAATGACGTCAAATGATGGTGAAGATGATGATAAGGACGACATGACATGACATGAACGGTTGTTACAGATGCAGCCCAAAAGCCTCCGAATCTTTGTGTTAGTAAATAACACAAACTCTTCGAGCGTTGTCACGAAGTACCTAAAATGTTTCCGATTTCTATAGATCAAACGAAAACAACACGGGCGTTTCAAACGTTGAAACGTCCACCTGTCGCCCTCAAGTGCCAACAACAACATAAACAACAAAACGTATGTATCATCACTTCTTGAAGGCAGGATTCTGGAAGTACTTCACCAGTTAAATACCTTAGGACATATTGTTTGCAAGTTTCGAGCAAAACATTTCTTTTCTTTAGCTATTTGTTTAGTCAACGCTAGTGCACAACAAACAAACTTGTAACTGTAAGTAAAGGAGCACTGTGGCCCAATTCAATTCTCCACTAGGAGAGATGCCTGATAACGCGATGATGTCGACTGTTCAATTTAGGATTTTTCATCTCAGTGTGTTTGCTTTAGGAACACCTCAAGAGACCTTCATTCAGATTTTCAATGCGTAATCACGCCGTAGGGTTTTTAATTTGCTTCTCCGGATCTCGAGAGATACGCAGAAGAGGATCTGTATACATTTCAATAAAATATCTATTTCATGCGACCTTTGAGGGATGGATGGAGGTTATGCAGGATGCAGTCGACTCAACTGAGGTATGTATCAAATTATACGCCCGGCACCGAGAAAATGACAGGTCTTTTATAAGGCTAATGAATGCGGCCGTTTTAGAGCGGGTACTCATAACTGCGGGAGACTACGGAATAAGCAAAGCTATTGAATCACCATCAAGTCTTCAATTTTCTCTTTCAGCCTTACTTTCTTAAAATCCACCCTCAAAATTCGTCAAAAAATTCTCAAAAATTTAATACGGCATGAGCATCAAATTAATGGCGGCTTTTATGAATCGTGTTAAATCTCTTTGAGATAAACAATTCTAAGGCTGAAACTTCTTAATAACGTGGCGTTTGTCCAGAATGTTCCTTTAAATCTAGCATTTGTTGTGCTCGCACGCAAGTCTCAGAAGTTGAAGTAAGTTCATCTACGCGCTAAAGTTTTCAGTGTGTCCATTATGTGCAGTGTTGCTTGCTACGGTGCGGCGAAACTACCAACCATTTCTAATCACTGCTTTTTGCCAGCATGTGAGTTTTATTGTACCGTGGATGTTTTCAGGACCGAAAAACACTGAAAACTTCCCAAGAGCCGGAGAAGGTCTCGCGAACACCGACAACACCGGTATCATCGCTTCTGTAGGCATTTCTTGTCCATGTTTTTGCCTTCTGGTTTTCCAACTTCTAACCCACGTATTACGGCCTGTTTCTATACACGAACAACAGCTGCAGTGTTTTCTTAATATGCCTAATTCATATATCATCTCTCGTAAATGGATATACAACCAAAGTATGAGAACAAGCTGGTGGCCTACTGCTTTTTCGTTTCCTTCATCGTCGTGGGTTCATTTTTTGTGCTTAATCTGTTTGTGGGAGTCATCATCGACAACTTTAACACCTTGAAGAAGAAGGTAAGCCCTATCATTTGCTCCTTTATTGACCGTGAACACTCTCGATCAAAACCGCTAGATCCACCTTCACCTTTGTTAGCTTGAGCATATATTTGTATGGTGAATTTAAGCGGTGTATGGTGAATTTAAGCGGTTTTGTCTTATGATGCTCCCTCTTTTCTTGCATTTGCCCAGATGTTATTTATAGAGAAGATTCTATATGTCCCGGCAAGGAGTTCCATATTAAATTGATGATCATAGGAAAATAAAAAAAAAAACAACAACAACAAAAACATACAAACATGCTGAAGACAGTAGAATCTCATTTTGTGGATATGGCTTGGATTCATTTTCACCTCCAAGAAGTACCAGCTCTTTCAGACAAGTAGTTCATATCATGCTATATATCGAGACTAATACACTAAAAGATACAATCCTGACAGTTGTCACTTTAGATTTTAACACCCTAAGCGGTAAGAAGCCAGGAATTTATGTTCCCCGAAAGGTAAAACTATCACCCCGGTCAATTTAGTATGGGAATCGGGGATTCAGCAAGGCCCTGAACCCACAATAGTGTTATGCTTCTTCTTATTGGATTTTCTATCCCAGTGCGAGGAACTCAACAGCATGGGAATGCTGTTGACCGATACCCAGAGAAAGTGGGTCAGCTTTCTTAAGGAAGCATCCAGAAAGAAACCACCTACGCGACCGATCCGTCCACAGGTATGAACCTTGAAACATCAGTTTGAAAATTCCGCGGTGGCAGTTTTTCAGTCGTCGGTTTTTTAAATCTCGTTTACATAAGGTCTGCGGGTGTTTTGAGCGAAAAGATTTCAAAGATTTCGATAAAATTTGTACAGTGCCTGTTGATGTTTTTTGGAAAAGAACGTGAAAGTTTCACGTTCTTTTCCAAAAAACATCAACAGGCACTGTACAAATTTTATCGATTTAATGCAAATTTAACTGAACTTTCTCTTTCCACTTAAGCCAACAAGCCTTCAGTTTAACTTGTTTTTGTACAGTCTGAATAAAAATTGATTTATTGATCAATTAATTACTGTGGTTAAAATCACTTTTTCTAATTTTCAGGAGAGAATATGCGGTTTGTTATATGACGTGGTGACGGGAGACAAGTTTGAGATCGCCATTCTGACAGTGATTATGTGCAACATGGTGATGATGACAATAAAGCATCATGGGCAGTCGCCTCAGGTCTCCAAAGTCCTTCATATCCTTTCATAACAACAACAACAATCAACAATCCATTTATTTGACCTGCCATTTTCACGATGGCTTCATTTTACAGCAACTACAAAAATTTACTTTATTTTTTCCGTCGAAGTTTAGACAACAATAACTACCCGAGCGATTTTGGTAGTTGTAATAAAAGACGCCAGCTTGAAAATACCCATCTGTAATAAAACCTTTTACCAAATTGGGGCGCGGTGGTGTAGTGGTTAGCGCGTTGGACTTAAATCTCAAGGTCAAGGTGGTTTGAGTCCTGGTCCATGCCATCGTGTTGTTTCCTTAGACATGAAACTTTACCTACATTGTCTCTTTCCACCCAGGTTTATAAAACACTCATGTCCAATACACCCAAACTGAGTCGAATCGTCTTAAACCAAAGACGATTCGAGCCAGCTCGAGGATCAAAGACTTCCGACTCACGGGAAGTCCGTTTAGCGGAACTCGACTTACCGGGAGTCAGGTCGCGAATAAATGCGCAGGGAGGTGAAAAATTTTGGCGAATCGACTCGAATCGACTCGATTCGAGTCGATTCGTATTCCTAAAAGTCGATTCGACTCAACGGAAATCAGGTCGTAAAGTCCTTCAAGTATGTGCGCGTGACACAATAAGACATAACAAGGAACGCATAACATGGACCTTTCTCGTTCTTAAAGCGTCACTGATGCGACACTAAACAGGAACATTGTAATGAACCTTCTTCCTCGCTTGTGTTGTCGATCTGAAGGATTTTGCACACGGAACGACAAGAAGATAACATGAACCTTCGTCGTTCTTAAAGCGTGATGCGACACTAAACAGGAAAATTGCAATGAACCTTCTCCCTCACTTGTGTGGTCGATCTGAAGGATTTGCACACGGAACGACAAGAAGATAACAAGAACCTTCCTCGCTCTTAAAGCGAGTCGATTCGACCACTTTTCCTACCCTCCCTGTTCGCCTTCTTGTGTCTCGCAAATCGACTATCCAGTTAGTCGAACCGACTACACAACGGACGATTCGAGTCGAATCGACTCGAATCGAGTCGATTCGACCACTTTTTCTACCCTCCCTGTTCGCCTTCTTGTATGATTTTCTCTAAGCTTCTCGCAAGTCGACTATCCAGTTAGTCGAATCGACTACACAACGGACGATTCGAGTCGAATCGACTCGAATCGAGTCGATTCGACCGCTTTTTCTACCCTCCTTGTTCGTCTTTTTTTGTGATTTTTTCGAAGTGTCTTGCAAATCAACTTTCCAGTTAGTCGAATCGACTACACAACGGACGATTCGAGTCGAATCGACTCGAATCGAGTCGATTTGACCACTTTTCCTACCCTCCTTGTTCGTCTTTTTTTGTGATTTTTTCGAAGTGTCTTGCAAATCGACTTTCCAGTTAGTCGAATCGACTACACAACGGACGATTCGAGTCGAATCGACTCGAATCGAGTCGATTTGACCACTTTTCCTACCCTCCTTGTTCGTCTTTTTTTGTGATTTTTTCGAAGTGTCTTGCAAATCGACTTTCCAGTTAGTCGAATCGACCACACAACGGACGATTTGGGTCGAATAGACTCGAATCGGGTCGATTCGACCACTTTTCCTACCCTCCCTGTTCGCCTTTTTGTGTGATTTTTTCCAAGTGTCTTGCAAATCGACTTTCCAGTTAGTCGAATCGACTACACAACGGACGATTCGAGTCGAATCGACTCGATTCGACCTCTTTTCCTACCCTCCCTGTTTGCCTTCTTGTGTGATTTTTTCTAAGTGTCTTGCAAATCGCCTTTCCAGTTAGTCGAATCGACTACACAAAGGACGATTCGAGTCGAATCGACTAGAATCGAGTCCATTCGACTACTTTTCCTACCCTCCCTGTTCACTAAGTAAATAATTAAGCAAAACTAAACAAGGATGGTTATGACTGAGGGAGATTGAGACGGATTACGAATGACAAACTTGAAAAAACCTGCCAGCTTTTTCTAGTTGCGTTATCCGTGACGCACTCCTTTAACCATGGCCTGCAGGACACAAATAACACATAACGTCTGATAACACATCCAGCTTTTTTTCATTCATCAAGAATAAAATCATATCACTGTGCACTCTAAGAACTTCAAAATATTTAAAGAGAGGTCTAAAATACAAACACTTCATCACACAAAGTGGGTTAAAATATAAACTAAGAAAATTAAGACTTAAGCTTACGCGTTTCACAGCGTTCGTGTATTTAAGTTGATCTTGCCTATCAAAAGTCATCATTTTCAAAAGTCATCATCTGTTATTAAAACTTACCTCGTTTTTAAAATGTAAGTGATCCATATTCACCGTTTTATGAGTCACTTAAAATGATTTTCTCCAAGAAAACGTGAAGAAACTGACCGTTGATCCGCAATGGCGAAATCGAACGATCCCTCTTGTGAAAGGCCGCTGACCACTCGCTGACCACGCAGGCTTATCTAGTCACCAGCTCCTTCCCATCCTTTTACTGAAAATGGCGCCTGACCGTAACAGTTTAATACATGTTGATTACTGCTGATTACATATCAGTCTTTTCTTCCCTGTTTAAAGGGTTTATTTACTAGAAAACAAAGAGGAACCATTTAAAGAGATCTATAGATGACAAGAAAAAATTACATCTATATTCTTGTAAAGCAAGGAAAATATGGAATCCCACTGTGAGAACGAACTTCACTGCGCTGCCACATTGCCACCTCTTTCAACTGCAGAAGTCTGACGCTATTAAAATAAGATGAAGCTCGAGCATACTAGAAAGGTAAAGCCAGATTTACAAACAATCAATATTGAATTGGATAAAAATGTATAGCGTATTCCACTGGCAATTAAACCGAATCAATTTCAGTGGAATATTTGAATGAAAATGTGAAAGATGGTCCAACATAGTTAACCATGGTCACATGAATCAGAATTGTTCAGGATCTGAGAATGATGGCTTTTGTAATCTATCGAGATTTGCCGGTGTCAAACTAGCCGGTTTTCAAAGTTATTGTATGTTTTAATACTCACAAACTAGTGTTGACTTTTTTGTTTTGTTTTGTTTTAATTCAATTCAACCTTACACAAGGTCTTTTGTTAGTTTTAAGAAAACTGTGGATTGACATGATTTTTAAATCACTTTAATACGGTTACTACGTTCTTCTCATCACCAAAGCATTTCACGTGTGCACCTTAGTCTTAGATACTTGTCAAATAAATACTAAAGATGGTTTACTGTCCAGTTGTGTTGGTATAATTTTGTGAAATAATTTGGTTAATATTGAATTAGCAAAACATGGTTGAACATGATTATCATGGTTTCCTGGCGAAATCAAATATCAGTATTTTCACTGCTACAGCTGTAAAAAAGCAATTTCATTTTTTCATTTGTACATTTTCCTTAATCATACCACAGTGTCAATAAGTTTTCAGAAATTAAATAGTTCAAAAACTAAACCATGGTTGAACATGGTTTACCATAAACTGCTGGGGGAAAATGTCTGGTCTGATGTCATGTTAAGGCTAAGGCATGATCTTTTGATTTTTATTACCTTTGTTTAGTGCCAAATAGAATAAGATGATATCTTAGTTTGAGGTTTGCTCCAAATAAAAAAAATTATGATAACTGCTCATTTGACCATGGTTGACAATGTACCATGGTCAACTCTTATTCAGAGACCATGGTCAGACACCATTGCCACAACACTGTCAACCATGGTCAAACACGGTTGGCAATGAAAAACAATGGTACCATGGTCATCCTGTCGCCTGGGTTTCTTGTGTGATTTTTTCTAAGTGTCTTACAAATCGACTTTCCAGTTAGTCGAATCGACTACACAACTGACGATTCGAGTCGAATCGAGACGAGCCGTCACTACCCTAGACGAATCGAGTCAGTTTGGGTGTATTGGACAACCCTCTTATAAAATGGGTACGGACGACATATTGCTGGGGGGTAACTTTGCGATGGACAAGCACCCCATCCAGGGGGGAGAGGCAATGCTCTCAGTTACTTCATACTTGAGAAACCGGGTTAAGCTCCTGTCAGGTGGGCCTTCTGTGGCTTGTGTGCGACTGTAAGTTAATAAATCTTTTGTATTGAGTACATTTGGCTTCCCATTTGTCTTTGCTTGAGTATGTGTGAAACATCTTCCTCTGCGGCAATTTTCAATTTGCCGATAATGGACTGACGACTGAGCGTAGAACTTTTTGTTCGTCCCACTGTATAAATCTGCCTAACACGTAGCATGTACCAATAAAACTTAAGTAGGAGAGACAAACATACGCCCTATACTATCCATGGCTGCGTCTTTAAACTACCACTACAGTAATGTGCAGGTGCTGTCAGTCTTATGGATATGACGATATATATACGACATGTAAGTACGAGAGCGAGCAAACAAGTGAGTGAGTGAGAGAGTGAGCGTCAGTGAGTGAGAGGAGTGAGTGATATTACCACCTGCACCTGTTACATAATTGGCATCTCTGAAGCTATTCTCTTTGACCGACTTTCACGCTTGTCCAATTTCGTGTTCACTGGGATTTTTGTGCTGGAGGCCATAGTAAAGATTATTACACTGAAGATGCATTACTTCAAGAAAGCATGGAATGTGTTCGACTTTATCATCGTGATCACTTCTCTTGTGGGTATGTAAAATTGTAATATATAACAACGCACAGTTAGTGCCAAAGGCTGAGAAAGGTGAAGCCTGGGGAATTCAACTAAGGTGATCAGTATCTAAGACCTCGTTCATCCAAAAGCAACAACAAGGTACGTGACTGTAACACCAACGAATACTGGAATTGGTTTCACTCGAACGGTATTCGGTGCACTGAAATCGGAATTCGGGATCTGCTTTTGGTAGATCGCAAAAAAAATCTCAAAAAGTGCAAAGACCTTAATTATATCATGCTCCAGGGCGTCTCGTACAAATATGCACCCTCCCCCCTCCGTGTGTACGGTGACATGTCCATAATAACAATCTGTTCTTAAGTAACGTTTTGTCAATGTGCAGCAGACGAAAAATAACTAATTTGCTTGATTTGGTTCAACAGATGTGATGCTGGACGAATTCAGTGCAGTCAGCCCCAGTCTCCTGCGTGTTCGCCAGGCTGCTACGGCTGGTGGAGTTTGCCAAGGGAATACGTCAGCTATTGTGGGCTCTGATGATTTCGTTACCAGCCCTCTTCAACATTGGCACTTTACTCTTCGTGGTCATTTTTATCTCTGTGATCATTGGTACGTCAGCGTTCGGAAATGTGAAGAGAGAAGGTGAACTAAACGACAATGTAAACTTTGAGACATTTGGTTCCGCATTTCTGCTGCTGTTTCGTCTAGCTACTGGCTCAGGATGGAATGACATCATGGATGCCTTATTGCTGGAGCCTCCGGATTGCGACCCTACCTATCTGAGTCTTCCCAACGGCAACTGTGGTTCATTTAGTGCTGTTCTTTATCAGGCCAGTTACATCATCGTTGTGTTCCTAGTCGTCGTACGTCAACATGTACATTGCTATCTTTCTCGAGAACGTGAACCGCGCACATGAAATCGAGGATTTCTGCATCACCAAGGAGAACTTTGATAGTTACTACAGCGCCTGGGGAATGTTTGTCCACGATGGTAAGCCATACCTTCCATTAGCTCGATTATCGGAGTTCGTGGCTTCCCTCGATAAACCGTTCAAAATTCCGCAACCTAACCCCGCTGCTTTGAGACAGATGGACATTTCTATGAGATCAGGAGAGATCATTCACTGCCTCGACCTCTTAAAGGCGCTGGTGCGACGTGTCCTGGAAGAACACGGTGAGTCGGTAGAGGTGTTCAAGGAAATCACTGTGAGAAGGGAGGCTAGCTTCAAAAAGTCGTTCATCACACAGAACAAAATTTCCTCTTTCAGTGGCCCTACTAAAACCAAACCAAGTGACGATTTGTCCTAGACGGTCACCTGAGCATTGCTCATCATTTTACTCTAAAGTAGAGTACACTTTGTTGGAATACTTCAACACCAGTGAAATTGTTGCAGACCAAGACACTGAACTACCGTTCTAAAGGGAGTGGTGTTCCTGTGGGTTTCTCTTATTTCTTGGACAAGTAAAAACATTATCATAAGAATGGCTTCACTGACTAGAACGTAAGGTTACACGAGCCTGATTCGGCTTAGAAACAAACAGCCGATAAGCCAGCAACATTAGTCATAGCACCAGCTATAATTCGCTGGGACGAATTTATATATCCCTTTGAGATTTTGGCGTTTTTAAGATGCTTCTATATTAAATTTAAAAAGACCGACTTTTTTTGCGATATGAAAAGATATTAATGGAATTTGAATATCTTCATGTAGTAGCACTCGCTTTGTTGTAGTTTGTGGCGAGCTTCAGATCTCCATGCACAATTCTTTGAACAACTCATCAGCAAACCGATTACTTTGGTTTAAATACCATAAATAACAATAGAAAACAAGTTTTTAACGTTTCTAAAAATTCTAACATAAAATTTTCTTGATCAAATGCTGAATAACGTTTGGAGTAATAATAATACAGGGCGACAAATGTTTACCCGGTAAATATATCATCTGCACAGTAGATGATAGACAACATGATAGACACTGGGAGATTTAACCAAACTGTCTTATGTGTGTGTGGTCTATCGAATAATAAGATGCGTTTACGGACTTTTTATCTTGCGGGCTTATGCATCTATCAATGTTAAGCCGAAGGGGCGAGGGCGGTGGAGGTAGGGCATAAAGGGGTAATTTCAACAAAAGTCAAATGCCCTCGCTATGTTCGTTCTCCCTCCAACCCACTCCTCGCTGTGGCTTAACACTGATAAGTCAGTATTAGGTGACTAAGAGATGCATTTAGTTTTGCGATTTAGGAAGGAAAGATTTATTCATTGTGTTTCTTGTAAGCTATTGTTATCTTAACTTTTTTCCGTCAAGAGTTGTATTTTCCCGACGTTGAAGTCGGGAACCATTGAGCCACTTGTGACGTCATCATTTTTGACGTCACCAGATTGTTTTGATAAGCAGCTAGCACAGCAAGGACAGATCCATCCATACGTGTGTCCATTTTGAATATCGACCAAATTCTGGCAGAGCTATACCAGAAAAACGTGTCCAATTTTGGCTGCAAAGTTGGTGGTAAAATAGGCCAAGTCACCTAGTTGATCAATGTTCCATTTCCAGGTTTTTAGAAGGACTGAGGCCAAAACTTTTCCAGTGGATAGAAAGGTGATAAAGGGTAGAAGATAAAGAGAAAAGAAAGGGAGAGAAAAAGGAAAGCAAAAGAAGCGAGAAAAAATTAGAAATGAATCAGCAAAAAAAAAAAAACAAGTCCAAATTTTGGCTTATGCGCATGCGTGAAAGCAAAATAATGTACAATTTACAACAGAAGCTGGCTCAAAATTGAGCTAAAATGTAAGAAAACGCTTTTGTAGCAACGTTTAGTGGCATTTGGCATCATAGCACTTCAAAAACCGCTTTAGCGGTAAAAAATGCGTTTTTCTAAGGGAAAAACGCTGACGGCAAAGGGTTAAGAAAACGTTCCAAATTAATTATTTAGATTACTGATTTAGTGTTACAGGTGAAACTTATTCAGTTTGTCAATAGGAAGGGATACAAAGAACCATCTCAGTTGAGTCCTCGATAGGAGTCTCTGTTCAAAATCTATGACCTTGCACACCCCAAACAGGGGCATTGAACATTCTGCTACAGGGAGACTAGTGAAGTCAGCTAGGTCATTTTCTTTAGCTAACAGCGTTGCTTGAAACGAAATAAAAAACTTAAACGGCTAAGTTGCTTGCTCAACACCAGAGCAGGGATTGGTAATTGCTTAGTTTGCTTAGTGTTGTTTAATTGAAGTAAACATTTTGGAAAAGTACTTGTTTTCTCGGTTTTACTTTGCGGATGATAAAAAATCCGCAAACAGTACATCGGCAAATTTCCATGCCACTTGGTAAGATTTTCTGTTCAATAATGTCAAACTTATTGCTAGGCGTCTGTACGTGTAATTATTAATGTTGTAAGTTTTTAACTTAATTTGTACAAAAGGTCGCTTATGCATGTTCTTTCAAATGATGAGTAATTACCAATTTTTGTATCTCATTTTACGTTATAAACGCTGTTTGGGTAAATTAATAGGCGTTTAAGTTAAGAACGTGATATCGCGTTCTTGTCCAGTAACAAGCCTCCAATGGCCGACCGCTGCTAGTTTCACTCACGTGACATATAACCCATACACAGGTTGTCAACAAAGATAATTTGCAAAAACGGGTAAGCTTTATTGATTAAGGATTTGAGTTTTAGCACCAAGCTCGGATCTGTTTGTTGTACACTCGTTTCCTTGGAGTGCTATTTTTTGGCCGGTGAGGACATTTTTCGTGCGATGATGTTTTCCTTCAGATCATGTTTACTACAAGCTTGTTTGTTGTAAAAGGACAAAAGTGATTATTAATTATTAAATTTACTAAGTAATCTACCTATCATTAACTTATTGATTATTGCTGAGTTTTGTTTTTTGGTTAATGCCAAAAGTTTGTAAACATCTAACTTATTTTTCATTACAGAGGTTATTCCTTCTTTTGCCACGAGGATAACCTTTTGCTTTCATAGGAGTGTTTTATGACAAGTCAAATAGTGTGAAAATTATCCACTTTATAAGTAAAACAAAATAATAAAAATGGTCCGGTAAATAAATCACTTTAAAAGTTGTCGGAGTACTGGTTTTAAGATAATAGAATTATACCTACTTACAAGAACTTAAGACGATTTCCGCTCAACGTTCGAGCAGTAAGTGCAAAAATTAAGTTACCAAAAAAATACTTGCAGCACTGTCACATTTTGAGAACAGATAAGAAGAACTTATCGTTACTTTTGCTCCCAAGCTGACCCCGCGAGAGAAAATTGGATTTGAAGTTATTAATATTTCAATTAAAAAGACGCTTCATGTCAGTTCAAAACAAAATGGCGCCCGTTTTTAGCATACTTTTACGAGATTTGAAATTAATTTTCTTGAGAATGCTTGAGAATTTCATCGCAGGGTCACTTGGGCAAGTGAACTAGAGTGAGATGTTTCAAATAGCATTTAAAATGTTACCGTGCTATGAGTAGTTTTTTGGTAAATATTTTTTGCACTTATTGCTCGAACGTTGAGCGGAATCCGTCTTAAATAACAAGGTGGCCGGAAATGATCATAAATTTTGTCAAGAAATGTAAATGGTGAGAAGAATAGTAGTTGGCTATTGATATAGTAAATTCAGATAGTGATTTTATTATTTTGGCGACGACAAGGCATCATGACTGATCACCAGTTGATTTCATTTGGGAACGCAAATGCAGACTGGTCAGTGGTTGCTGTTTTTATCATTGCAGATTACAGTATAGTTTTTTACCAGTGGACTAGGTCGGGCAATTTTAAAAATGAGAACCTTTCTACAAGTGTTGAAAATTGGACAAGTACAATATGTGGGTAAATTCAGCCACTGAAAGAAAGTCGAGGTAATTAACTGGAGGAAATAAATATCTAGACAACTTTGTTTTAAATCAATCTCTCAGCTTTTAATTGAAATTCTTGAGTATTTGAATGCAGCTCGAAACCCACCATGTCCCACATGCGGCCTACTACAGCAAGAAGCACATCGACGTATTCGCAACATTTTCCGTGCACCGAGTTTCCGACATACCCCACGAATGCCGTAAATTGAAACTGGCGATGTCGTCTGAGACATTTATGCAATTGAGTGTCGATACAGAGGCCTTGCTGTTTCAGTTTGTTTATATATTCCATTATTCATTTAATGATCGCATTTATTCATGATCACAAACATTTGGTGCTTATGTTTGTCGCCTTGGCGACTACTCTGTGGTCTGCTATGAGAACGAGAACAAACACTTGAAGGAGAAATAGACAAAGCGACGATAAAAAAGGTTAACATTGTTACGTTTGATTATATAAAGACAATGCTGTGGGTAGCGAAAAATAAATCATTCAAATTGTTATAAGATTCGCTAGTTAGAGACAATGTGTGTAGGCCGTATAGCACTCGTGGAAAGTGAAACGAAATTAGAGTAAAGTTGAATTTCATGATTGCCGTGAAGGGCAAAACCCTTATAAATCCTCCTAGACTACAAGTCCTAGAAAGGAATCGTGATACCGAGGATTAAAGCCCGGGGGGGTACTCCCCTATATGGCCTTAACGGGGACGTGCGGCCCGATAGGGTATGGTTTTCAGAGGATTTTGTCTTGAACGGGGTATTGATTTCATCAATTTTTGTCTTTTTGTCTTAGTTACAAGACCTTATGTATTCATTAACGACAGAACCCTCACAAAAAGCCAAAGTTTTATCAGTTTGCCAATGTTCAGCATATTGAAATGAGAAACAGTCTCTGATTAGTCCATTCTAGCCGTAAGGAGGGTATGATGTTGAGTTAAATGTCTTAGACAGGGTACAAAAAATCTGAAATCTGTAAAACAGGGTCAGGGTTTAAACACCCGGGCCGCACCTCTCTACCCGAGAATCTGCTGAGTGCCCCCCCCCCCCCGGGGATTAAAGGAACCTATTTTGTTAGATGTGATGCTACTCAAAAGGCAACGAAATTAACTTTTTCCAAGGTTGGTAGTTTTCAATCTTTATTTTATCTTACCAGTTAATTCTTGACGGAATTATGTTCCCTTGAGCTATACAATCGTGAAGCGCCTAAAACGTGCACACGGCACGCTTAAATTCCGCCATTTAATTAGGCATCTGATGGACCGGTGTTGCACTTCTCTCTCATGTGAGCGTTAATTACCAACTTTTGTTTTATCTTAGCAGTGTAGTTTGGCTTATTCTGTATGTATTTATGTATCTTGGTAGTTCCACACTCCTTTGTACTGAATTTCGGAATATTCAGTCAACTATTCACGAGAGTAGCGGTTGATAAACATATTTACACTGAAGAAGGTTAGGGTCACACGGTTGCAATAAGAAGGGCTGTTGAGTAGTTTTCCTAGACTGTTTATAAAAAGAGTCATCGCTAAGTGATTTTATTGAGGGAATAATCTCAATTTGCCTCAATTCATCTTCCTGGATACCTTCCGACGAGTTGCTTTTCCTTTTATAGAGTTTGCAAAGTTGAAATTTAAGACCATTCGAGACAATTTCTGCTTTGGAAGTTTCATATTAGAAAAACCTTTTTCTTTTTCTTTTGGATCTCTTTCTTTCTTGTTTTCACAGCTTGACTCTTCCTTCTTTGAACTCACCTAATACTAACCTAATTGTCTTTAAAATACCTTGGTAACACAAAGGTCGACGACTTAATTGGCTGAAACTGATGTTCATTAACGTACTAAGTAAAGGGATACCAGATTGTTTGATATATAATCGCTTTTTTTCTTTATGCTGTAAGTAAACTTCCCGAAAGACTAAGAAGCGCCGAGTTTCAAAAGTAAGTTGTTTTACAGCGCGTCATTGCCAGGCGTGCCCCCAGGAGTGCCCCAGGGGAACAAAGCTGGGACCGTGGCTTTTCCTTGTTTTAATAAATGATTTAAATCTTAGCGATAACTTAAATGCCCAGCTTTGGAAGTATGTTGATGATAAGACAACTTCAGGAGTTGTCGTTGAAGGAAGTGATAGCAACGCACAGCAGTTAGCAGATCGCGTTGCTCAGTGGTCCTCTGACAACAGAGTAAAGCTGAATAGTGACAAGTGCAAGAAACTAAGGGGCCAATTACATGGGGAGGGCTCGCCCGGTTAGCCGGGCTGGCTCGGTTTGTCAGGATCTCGGCATGTCTGTGAAACACACTACAAATCAACTTCCCGCCTCATGTAATACCGGGCTAAACAGTAATCTCGGCAGACAGAACCAGCCCTTCTACCGAGACAGCCCGGCTCATGTAATCGGCCCCTAAGAATCGCATTTGCTAGAAACCAGCAGGAATTTCAGCCCATCCTTGTAAATGGACAAGAGCTAGAAGCTTTCCAAAGCGCAAAACTGCGTGGTGTAATTTGGGACATGAACTGATTACTTAGGAAATCAGGACAGTAGACAGATACTGCGTTTTGATTGGCCAATTTCCTTTTTGGGTAAGGTACTAAGTGGCAGGAACGACCCAACTAGTGTGCCACTACTTTTGGACGCTACCAGTTTCTCAAGGAACTACAAGATGACTAAAAAACCGAACTCATTAAAATCCTAAGGCCAAAAATCCTAAAATCTCTTTGAAATTCAGTTGTTGATCATTCAGAACAAGATTAATAACCAATTTTATTATTCCACTCTTGCGCCATTTTACCATATAAGGTCAAGAGAACGCGCAAAATATGCCACGGTATTACACAGTAAAATTAAGTATTGCACTGAAAAATCCAGGTTTCACAGGTTTTCTGGCCAAAGGACTGGAAAAACCAAATTTTGACGCGATTGCTCATTTTGACGCTCGTTGCTCTTATTTTTCCTCACCCCTTCGGGGCTCGGAAAAATACTATGAATGACAAGAGAGGTAAATACTACGCTGTAGTCAAAATACTTTTCCCGCCGTTTCGGCAATGCTGCCTTCTTAGGGGGAAAAAACTATTTAACCGTTAAAAAGTCCGTTGTATATCTCGCGTATTTAAATAAAAGCTCGCGCACGTTGCCGCACGCGCGACAGCGCGCGATAAGACAAAGAAGTCAATTCACGTGAAGCTAAAGTCGTGGTTTAGTCCACTCGGAGCCAGAGTTCCGTGCTTGAAGATATATTGCATCTCTTGTTTCTTGCGGTGCTGTTGGTTTACCAGGCCTGCCTTCAGGACAGCGACCTTCATATCCTGCAGGGAGTGATCCAGCTGGTTAAAATGTGCAGGTACAAGAAGGTCACTCCTGCCGTTGATCACATCCCTGCGGTGTTCCCTGAAACGGTCTGCCATCCTGCGCCCAGTCTCCCCAATATACACGGTCGATGGACATTTCTCGCATGTTAAGCAGTATACCACGTTCTCCGTTGTACAGGTGTAGTGACCTGTGATGTCAACATACCCCTTGGGTGTTACAATTGTGTTAGATGAGTTAACATGGGGGCATGTGCGGCAAACGGTCCTGTTGCAGCGAAAAGTACCCGTTGGATGGTTCGGTGGGTCCTGCGGTAGGCTACTTCTGACTAACAAGTCCTTCAGATTCTTGGCACGCCTGAAAGCCATCAATGGTGGTTTCCTGAAGATATTGTTGGTCGTGCTATCATCGTGAAGGATCCTGAACTTTCCTGAAATGATTTTGCAGGCGTCCTGGTTCATGGGGTGGAAGGTGGTGACTAATGGTACTCTGTCATTGGCAGTGTTGTTTCCAGCGTTATTCTCCAGAAGCTCAGCCCTCGATTTGATTGATGCTCGTTCTCTCCCTCTCCTTATCAGGTCATTCGGATAACCACGTGCTACAAAAAAGGTCTCCATTTTATTAGCCTCGCTCTCAAAATCATCGTTTTCACTGCAGATCTTGCGTAGTCTGAGAAACTGACTGTAAGGAATGGATGACTTGCAGCTAGATGGATGAGATGAGCTGAAGTTGAGGTAGGAGTGGCTGTCCGTGTCCTTGTAGTATATAGAAGTGGAGACGTGATTATCTCGAAGCTTCAAGTAGATGTCCAGGAACGGAAGCTTGTCAGTGGAAATAGACCAAGTACACTCAAGATTAGGGTGGAACGAAGAAGCAAATTCTAGGAACTCGCGGAGGTCTTCTTCACTGCATGAAGCAGCACCGGCTACATCATCCATGTACCGTTTGTAGAGGTCTGGCTTTGTACCCGCATAACTCGATAGCATGCGTTCTTCAACGTAGCCAACAAAAAGACATGCATAGTTTGGCCCTAGTCGACTACCCATGGCCACTCCGCCTGTTTGTTTGTAGAATTCACCATTGAATTCAAAAGTGTTCAGTGTCAACACTAGTTCTGCCATACGAAGGAGAGTGTCTGTAGGTGGTTCAAGTACCTCTCTCTTGTCAAGATAGTATTGAAGTGCGCGGAGACCTTCACCGTTTGGTATGACTGTATACAGTGACTTAACGTCCATAGCAAACACCAAGCGTTTTACGGCGTCGTCACTGAAACGGAAGGAATCCAGGATGTTCAGCATGTGGGTGGTGTCTTTAACATAGCTGTCCAGGCTTCGCACAAAAGGCGCCGTTACACGATCAAGATAGACGGCCAGTAGCTCAGTAGGGCAGGAACAAGCGGATACTACTGGTCTGCCAGGGTTGTCAGGCTTGTGGATCTTTGGTAATAGGTAGAATTTCGCACCTACGCTGCGCAGGGATTCTAATTTTCATCACTCTCGGAAAAATACTACGCAACTCGCAAAATATCCGCGCGTATTATATGTTAAACGATCGAATAAGATGTATTAATTTTTCGTGTAATGCTAATAAATAATTACATTTACAGACGATGAGAGTACAGGAAATACTGATCAGCAAGGGAAAACTGTCTTGATGTGTAAACAATTTCTCTCAACTGCTACTATAGGAAGTGGATGAATACTAGTTAGGAGAATTTACATGTGGACATCAGAGCATAAAGGGTTAACAAATACAATATCTTACTGGTAATACTTACACAATCATACAATTTTATGATGTGAAAGTTAGTGAAAATTAGTATGCATCAGCCAACTCCGATATCAATCACTGTTACGTCATTACCATATATTACCAAACATTCACACACATGGGCCAACTCCGATGTCAGTCACTGTCAGGTCACAAGCATACATTGGCAAACATTAGTATACATCAGCCCAATCGTGGCCACGTCGCATTCGTAACATTTCTCTCGATTTTCCCTATTGTGCAATTTTTCAACAGGACTAAAGCCTGCTTAATATGAGGTATATTTTTTAATGCGTTACTCTTAAACTTTTGATTTTATATTACTATTATTTTTTATTCCTCCTTTGAAAGGATCCTGTATTTGCCACGTTTTTAATGTATTTCAAAATTGTAAGCGGAGGCTGGCATCAAAGATCACAAATTTTCTCGTGTTCTCAGCATACCATGGGAAATAAAGATACAAAAATTCATATTAGATATAGAGGTTTGTCTAGAAGGATTTGGAGTAACTCATTTCTGAAAGTCGCCGGTGTCAAAAATGAGAGAGTAAGCGAAAAACTTCAACATTATGAAAAAATGTATGTTAAAAACTTGCGATGCGTGGTCCGCCTTTCGTTGCTTACAGCACAAAAGAAATTAAACCAATCCGCCTACCAATGTACTGAGCTGCTTTTCACTCCTAGCCGCTTTCTTCTTTGTGTCGAGTTGGAAGGACCGGTTGACTGTTTTTGTTGAGGCTCAGCGCTAGCTAAGTTAGTACTCTCACGTTCCAATCAACATTCGTCTTAATAGACTGCTTCGGGACCAAGAGTAAATAACAGCACAGAGTTCTTTTGTTAATTTCTCTGTATTTATCCTTCTCAAGGACTTCAAACCCTCTCCGCCCAGCAGTGTGCCCGTAACAGTGAAGTGTCCTTAAGGTGAGAGATAATGTTGCTCTTTCCCTTGATGGGTAAATTCTTAACCCTTTCAGCCCTGAAAAAAAAATGCGTATTCTCCTTACTGTTCTCCATACATTTCTTTTGAAACTAAATATCAATACATCTCAGTTATCCTCGGTGATCACATCCTTTATTCTCATCTCTTAAATGTTTGAAGAAGCAGTGATAAGTAAAGAGAACTTTCATTTTCGTTACTGTTAGAGCTTAAAGTGAGGGCAATTTGGGTCCCATGTACGGGTAGCCCACACGGCCGAAACTTAGACCCGGTTCCTTTAGCATGAAGCAGGTAGGAGTATTACTACTCCCCACATTGAAGGGTTTCAACAATTATTTTACCGGTACCCCAAATATATGCCTGGATAGAGAGAGACAATATGGAGTAAAGTTTCTTGTGTCGGTAAAAGGCAAGACAATACAGGACCGACCTAGCCTCGAATCACCGACATTCCGACCTTGCGATCGAAAGTGCCATGGAAGGTTTAATACGCTACAACCATCGGGCCTCCCACCTTTCCCTTGATATCTCAAAACCTTAATATTTACTTCACAATCTTATTTCGCTATCAATTTTGAAAAGCCGTCTGAGTAGTTAACAGCTTTTGTCGGAAATTAATCCTTTTGTCAAGCGTAATGAAAACGGCGACAAGATTTTGGACTAACAAATTTGTTGATACAATCACCCGAGCAAACTTTTAACAGTTCACCTGAATTTAAGAATAGTTGGGGGGGAGGGGAGGGAGAAGTGCACAGACCTATCAATAAATTAAATTAATATGCAGAGAATTCACAGAATGGCTGTGTTGTATCCACTGTATTCACGGCGAATTACAATTTAGAAAAGTCGCTTTTTCTCTTTGTCATAAAAACCGCTTTTTTACCAATAACCGGCATACATAACTTTGCCTCTTCAAAAATTGCAAACAAATTCTTTCTTTAAAAGGCTGAAAGTTTGACCAAATTTTTCAAGCAGTGTACACGTAGACCTGACAACACACGCAACACAACTTTGTTTTGAGTGTTATATGCATAACAAATTCACACTTAAGCATGAAAAACGTTTTTGCGTGAAGATACGAGAATTAGCCATAGAGATTCATTCGTGGGAGTAACACGCACAAGATTGTGGCAGGTAAAGAACCAAAAGAATTGATTTTTCGAAGGCCATCCCTGCATTTTTATCAACAAAAACGGTATGAAAGAGCGGGCCATTGGGTATCTTTCAAAGTCGTGATTAATTAACCGTATGTTTTTAACCATATATTTTTAACAACACGTTTTTTGCGTGAGACGCCGAATGGCCGTTTTCTTTCTTATGAAGCGTGATTTGCTAAGTAACCGTGATCCGTGATTTTCTCTTATTAAATGCATTAAACGTGAAGCGAGAATTGAGTTTTTAATTCTTCGTAAAATGTGATGTCAAGCCAACCAGCAAAATATCGTGAAAGAAGATTAAGTGGAATATGCGCGGAATAACTGTCTTATTCTTCACAAACCTAGTCTGGACCTCCCCCATACTCCCTCACTTTCGTGCACGGACCTTTTTCTGGTTTGTAGCTTTTGGTCGTGCCTGTAGACCTGCATGCCACTGAGGGGGCTATTGTGTTCAAGGCTAACCCGGGATAAGTGTCGCTGAATTCAATTTTATGACTCGACAATCACGGAAAATGGTCGCAGCCTTCACAATGTGCTGTTTTTAGGGAAGAATATCTTTGGCAGCAATTTTCTACGTATCCTTTTGTAGAAGGGAAATAAATTTTTAATTTCTTACCATGGTTTTCCTTTTAAGGCTCCTATAAACATTATGAAATTCGACTCCCAATTTGGCTCCGTCAGAAGCCCGTCAGCACGGGAAGCCCGCTTTTTAGATAAAATATCACGTCGAAAAAAATCGTTCAGTTTCAATTCGATATTAGCACAAGAAAAGTTAGCCCGGCATTTTTGGAAATGCGAGCGCAAGAAAGAACGAGCGGTGTCGGTGATTTGCAAGTTATTCGCTCACTGCACTCGCTTTTAAAGCCGTGTATTTTTGATATTTTATGTAAAAACAACTTACAAAATGCTTTGAACTTCGGGAGGCTATGGAGAAATATCGACACAACAATTTGTTATCAGCAGCTGAATTCCATGACATGAGGTTGGGGTATTTCCAAAGCTAAATCCGTCAAGTGGAATTTTCTGATCGGTCTCAAATGCTTTGCAGCCTGTAATTAATTCTTAATTTAAATAAGCATCTCCCAAAAATTGCTTCAAAACGCTTAATTGGCCCAAGAAGCCCACAAACAGGAACAAAAACAACGCAGAAATAAAGTTAACCATCTATTACTTGGAATTCTTTTTAAATTCTGCCATTAAAATTCTATTTGTTAAAATACCATACTAACTCATATTTTAAAGAAATGTGATAATATATGGGTCAACGTGGAAAAAGGCTAATATATGGGAAAAATAAAAAGGTTAATATATGTTATGATCACATCGTCTGCTTGGGTTGCTTGTGGTCCATCCCTCAAAATATATAGACACAACATGAGAATCACAAACTGTGAGAATCGTGCAAGAGTGCAAGGCCCTCGAGCAGGCTTTGGACCTCGTTTTTGAGAATAAATCTTAATTTCAGTTTTCTGAGCTGTCAGATTAAAATGCACTTGCCCTTTTTAATTATTTAAAGACGAGGCTGAAAACGTGCTTCTTTAAATTGATATAAATATATAAAACAAAGAAAATTTAAACCAAGTTTTCAACAATCATCTTCCCATTTTATTTTCAGCTAATAAGAAGGCCAAATGAAAGCGTTGGTAGAGCAGGTAGTCTTGGTCCTCCTCTGTTCCGTGCATTTCACTCTGACATCAAAGCAGGACGCTGACCAGACTGAATACGCCATATTGTTTGACGCAGGATCTAGTGGAACCCGGATGGAAATCAACAAGTTCTTGGCAAGAGGACCTATGTTACAACCCTCTGACGTCATACAGCAAAGCCCTTCTCCCCACAAAGTCAAGCCTGGAATTTCAGACCTTGCTGCAGATCCTTCTCAAGTTGAAGCTTACTTGACGCCTCTACTGGAGTCGGCCAAGAAGACCATCCCACAAGACAAGCATGCGTCCAGTCCAATATTTTTACTAGCCACAGCAGGAATGAGGCTTCTTCCTGATGATCAGGCAAATGCCATCTTAACTGAAGTTAGAAAATTGTTTAATGACAAAACCAAATGTCCTTTTTTGTTTGAAGACGATAATGATGCTAGAATCATTCTAGGCAAGGCTGAAGGAATTTATTCTTGGGCTACTGTTAATTTTCTGGCAGGTGTTTTCGGTTCAAATAAGAAATCCTTTGGAAGCTTAGACCTGGGAGGAGCTTCCCAGCAAGCTGCTTTTGTTTTAAGCGAGAAGAATCCTGAGATTATTGTTATAGAAGTGGCGGGAAAAAACTACAGTCTTTTTGCTCGCAGCTATCTTGGTTATGGACAAGATCAAGCTCGTGAAAGTTATTTGGAGTCCATTGCTCAAAGGGCGAGCTGCGCTGGGAATGCTGAATGTGTTGTAAAAAGTCAGTAGTACATTGGGCTCGTATAGGTAATTTTGCCTCGTTTTGATGTGAGGATGACGTCATAACCGGAACCGGAAGTCACGTGTTTTTAAGAGGGGGAAACCGCTGACCAGGTGTGAAAAAGGGATCGCAGGCTCATGCAACCGGAAGTCACGTGTTTTGAGATGAGAAACCGCTGAGCAATGTGAAAAAAGGATCGTGGGCTCAAGGAGAAGTAAAACCGCTGAGAAAACGCGGGCTCCAAGTCCAAAGTCCAATTTTTGGAAGAGGGGTAGTCCTTGGAGTGAAAACCACACAAAATGAATAAATCACGTTTATTGTTATACGTTTTACAATAACGGAGAAAAATGGTTTTTTGTTGAGTGTTCCTTAATGTTCAATAGAGGGTCGACGATCTTGTTTGGGTTTTCACTGGTAGCCATAGGGGTAGGTCTTGAAGGTGCGGGGATCGATGACTCTTTTGTCATACACCAAGCGATACCATTTGTGTTGGGGTTGAGTGAGCAAGGTGTAGTTTTTGGGTTCCCGGACAATGTGGTGACTTTTGGTGACTTGGATTTCCCGTGGTTTGGGAAGGGGTCTTTGTATTTCATCTTGGACATTCTGACGCATGACGTCGTAATTCAACTGGGTGTGTCCTTCACTGTTGAGTCGGAAGCCTCTGACCTTGCATTCCACTTTTCCTTTATTAGTAGTATACCCATAGTTCTTGGGTCCTCCACTGACAAATTCTTGGATGTATTCATCGTCCTTTAATTCGGAGGCGAAGTCCCCTAGATAGGAACCCAAGGTAGGTTGGAATTGAGTGGGTGTTTCCTCCAGGTAGATGACGGAGTCGGTGTCAAAGTAGAGGACTCTTTCCCCTAAGCGTTCGAGGGCGTCATACAATTTAAGGCGGGCGTGGCAGGTGGTGAAGCAGGCCACAAAAATGTTGAGGTTGGGTGACACGCGGATGTCCTCTTTTTGGTTTTGGTAGTGGATCTCCACCATGTTGTTGTTGATGACGGACACGTGACGTACGTCTAAGGCATCGCTATCCAAGAAACGGTGGAAGGCATGAGGATCATCAAAGGCTTGAATTTGGGTCTTGTTGAGGCGTTGTCCAAACTTGCCCCACATGGAGTTCAACATCAGCTTAGCTAGGGTACGCAGGCCCGGGTTGTATTCGATCTTGTGGTAGTCCAACTGGATGCCTTCATGCAGGAAGTACTGTTCGATGTAACTTTGCTTTTCTTCTTCTGTCATGTCGTCCTTAGGCCACCCACTAGCTTCTTGTTTGATTTTCAACCAGGTGTTGACATAATCGGCGAAGAGGCCCTCACAGGTTTGTTCAAAATGCCAGACTTCGTAGATGTATTGGACTTGGTACCCCAATTCGACGGCTTTCTTTAATTCGGGGGTACACCAGGTACTGGTGAGGGCGCGTTGTTCGTCGGGGTGAGGGCAATGATAGGATCTGTCCAAAAGAGGTTTGGCCATTTCTTCTTCCACACAACGGGCACAGAGTGGAAAGAGCAGTTTGTCGTCATGACGGTAAGGCAGCACGGGATGGTACAATTCACGGGGAGGCAGGATTTTGCATTGAATGAGACCAAAGTACTGAAGAACGTCAGTGTGACCCGGTTGAGAAAAGATGGTGTGATGTCCTTTGGGGTAGGTGGACTTCTTGTTGACCCACGGGTACAAGGAGGTGACATCGATGTAGTGAATTTTTTGGCCAGGGGTGATATGATGGTAGAGTTTGATGGCATTGGTACGACCTCCACAGAAAGCATCCCGAGGTTGAAGAGGTTGGATAAAGTCGAGTTCCCGGACGAAGGAGTCGATCTCTGGTTGGGTTTTTAGGAGGTGGTCCCATTGACATCCCCACATTTGAATGACGTTGTACCCTTGTTTGGTAAGCTTTTGGACTTTGTCTTGGGTGGCGTCATAGAGGTCATGCATGGTTCGATCATAGTTGCGGGGATGTTTTTCGTAGCGATGGGGATAACAGGTAGGGCATCCGTGGGTGAAACACCCTTGAAATTCGTAGATGGTGTGGGTGTCGGGGCAATAACCATCCACATGGATCTGGGTCCCGGGGATCTTATACTCGCCTTCATTTCGGACATGTTGAATGTATTGGTGATGATGAGGCTCTGGATTGGCACTGGCCAGTAGATCGTCGAGGCTGAGATCTTGGAGGGCGCGTTGACGTAGTTGGTGATCGCACCAGGTTAACCAGTGAAGGGCTGGGATGGACTGGTTGATGTTGTTTCTCCACCCCTTATGACCGGCGGGTTCGCTGGCAATACTGTTCGGGATCATCCGGTTCATACGTAAATCTCGATTACAAGCGGAGGCAATGGTGACGTGATCGAAGGGATTGAAGCCTGTTAAGTCTTCAAACATGCGTTTGAAAGTCAGACATCCTTGTTTGAGGAGACGTACATCGGAGCTGCAATAGTCCAAAAATTCGTTTTGGAAATGAAACACCACACCCTGGTCGCGTTGTTCTTGATGCCAAGTTTCGAAGGCTTGTCTTCCTTCGAGTGTCATGGCCTCAGGCATGTAGTAATCGCGTGAGGGGAGGATGCCCACGTAGTTTTGATACTCATCATTGGGTACGTTGAACTTGTGTGGGAAGTACCCTTTGCAGAGTTCTGTCAAACCAAAGGTTTTGGGAAACGCGGAGAGGGGCATCTGGAAGAAACTCATGGAATCAATGAACCGGATGCGGTCATGTTTGATCTCTAAGAGTTTACACCCGTTGCGGAGTTGTTCAACGATGCGGTTGTCACTATAGTATTCTTGGATGATAAAGTACCCATCGTACCCTTGAAAATTATGAGCGATGACATTGACTTGACGGGTATCGTGAAGAGTCAAGGTATCCAACCATTCCAGAAAGTCACGGATACAGGTGGAACCTGGGAAAGGCTTGGGTTCATCGTTGTCTTCGGTTTCGGCCACGACGAGATTCGCAATGTGTTTTTCCTGGGGTTGCATGGCTTCGATATCAAAGAAGACGTGTAAGGGAGGCAGGTCTTCCTCCTCGTCCTCGGAGGAGGCATGGGGTTCCGAGGCACCTCGTTTGGCGCGAGGACCTTTTTGACGGGTCCTCTTTCTCTTCTTTTCGTCTTGAGGTTTGGGGGCTTTTTGTATAAAACAACGGTGGTCGTCAGCGTGGACGTACTGGTGACAAGAAGGGCAATCCACGTGGTAACAACGGTGACGTTGAATGCGGGACAAGCCCACATTTTGTTGATAACAGTCAGTGCATCGGTGTCGTTGAGAGCACACTGAGGACTGGAGGTCCGTGGCGGGTTTGCCAGCATGGGTCTTGCTGGCATGGGCTTCCAAACACGCGGGTCCGAAAAAGTCCCGATGACACGAGTCGCAACGTTGAGTGGCTTTCAGGTGTCGGGGGTAAGCATGTTGAAAGTCTGGACAATCTTTCTGTCGACAGGCTCCGCATACCTTGGTCTTGGTGCATCGATGCATCCCCTCGGTGTTGTAGGGTTTCCAACAATCCGCACACACATAACTGGACCCGAAAAATCCCGGCAATTTGGTGATGACATCATAATGGTCTTGGTTGTGCAACAGGATCAGTTGTTTGTCAGAAAGGGGTCCAAACGTCGTGATGTGGAACGATCGCTGCGCATCCACCAGGATGATCTGGTAACCCGTGAGGGAGGGAGCTTGACTGAATTGGGTCAAGGCATCATACCCACAGGGGCCCCATGGTACCTTGGCTTCATCCTGGAGCAGTAAGGCGAGTTCTTTTTGGAGAGATTTTCCATGTCGAATCGATTCCCATTTCGGGTGCTGGTCCACGCGAGCTTTGGCGGTGA
This sequence comes from Siderastrea siderea, assembly GCA_964030785.1. NCBI lineage: Eukaryota > Metazoa > Cnidaria > Anthozoa > Scleractinia > Rhizangiidae > Siderastrea > Siderastrea siderea. The sequence continues at coordinate 37,307,280 of OZ034970.1, forward strand.
CGAGGGCTCTGGCGCAACAGAGGTCATCGTCGTTTGTAATTGTTATGACAGACCGTTTGTTGGTTGTCAACATGGTCATGGTGGGATGCCCTGGTTTCCCACGACGGGGTCTGCCGGTGCCTTGAGGAGCATGATGAACTTGAGTGATGGAGACTTGAAAGGAATCATCCATTTCAAATTGTTCGTTGCTGTTGAGGGCTTGGGCTAAACGTTGGAACAGAGCTTCCACGCGCTCTGTGTCTCGACGCCATTCACCTACACGTAATCCCCACCCCTGAAAATTATTGTGCAGGCGATCGGATGCTATTGTAAAGTAGAGGCGATCTTGATCATGGAGGTCGGGGGTGGTGGTTAACACTTGATCGACGGCTCGACGTAATCCATCTTGGAGAGCTTCGGTAATGTTTTGACCTGGAATCAAGGTCCCCCTTTGACGTAACTGGGTCTTGAAATGACGTTCTTGTACCCCCATGCGATCACTCTTCCGATTCACAAAAGGTTCTAAGTCAAATTGGAAGGTAACGTGCGCAGAGGGATCCAATCCACCCCCGCTTTGTTCCCATTGGTCCAAGGCCTCTTGACAAATCTCATCACTGTCTCCTAGCTCTTCTTCTTCGGTGCAAATCAAAGGTCCCATACAGGAATTTGTGTCGTCTTCTGAATCACTTAACTCCAAACCGAGCATGGACATTATCTCACGTGTAGCGAGGCCGCTTGGCCCCGCCACATTGTCGTCGTCGTGAGAGGACATGATCAGATGAAGTCACTGGAGATCGGGGCTCTGTTTTTTATAGAGAACCAAAATGTCACGTGGGAGGGGAAGGAGCCAATCACTAAACAGGGTGCCCCCTAGAGAGGGGGTGCCCTAGGGAGGGGTGGGACGGGGTGGGGGGACCCCCCTCCCCCCTCTCTAATGGGGGTCCATGGGCATGATGGGAACGAATGAGAGACTATAAAACAGATCGCCCCTCGAGGTCAGTCGTCTCAAGATGGACTCTAGTCTAGACAACCTGTTGAAAGATTTCGAGAAGTTTGAAGTGGAACACATTTTAGATGAGGTTAAGGAGTGGGTGCTGGACGACGGAGACATCCGGGAGTTTGGGGAAGCGCTGCTTGAGGAAAGGAGGAAAAGGAGGCAGCTCGCCCAAGCAGCTCAGGCAGCATGGCACACCTACGTGCAACAGCACTGGAACCCGGGCTGCTACCCACAATTCACCACCGAGTGGTACATCCGGGGCCTCGACTTCTGTTGGACCAACTGGCATCACCAATTCAAGAGGCCCCGGACACCCCCACCAGCACCGCCCCCCTCGCCCGAGCTCTCGCGAAAGCTGCTACCGATGCGGTCGCCAAGGCCTGACGAGCTCCCGACAAAACGACAGCGACAGCGATGAGGACAACGACGAAGATAGCGACGACGACGAATACGACATGAACAATAAAGTGGCAGAGATCCTAGCCAAAGAACAAAAACGACTGGCGCGGCGACGGGCAAACCGAGCTAGGTACCGGCTCAGACACCCCGACCGAGTAGCCGAGCAGAAACGTCAGTACCGGGCCAGACACCCCGACCGAGTAGCCGAGCAGAGACGACGGTACTATGCCAAAAACCGCGATCGAATAGCCGAGCAGAGGCGACGGTATCGGGAGAGGTGTCGGGACTACATTAAAGAGTACTATAAGGAGCGTGCAGAACGAATCCGGGCGCATAAAAGGGACTTTTACCGATCGGAAGCAGGTCAACGGTGGCAGAAACAATACTTAGCGAGAAAGCGTGAGAGCGCGGCCCTCTTACGTCGACAAAGAGGTCCCATGGTCCAAAAGACAACGGAGGAGAAACGCCAAGCCTTAGGGCCCCTCAAATTAACCGTGACGCTAGAAGATTTTATGCAGGACTTTCATGATTCCCTCTCGCCCAGCCCCGAGGATTCTGTGGACCAACCTAGTACCCTCATGGACATGGATTCAGGGGTCTTTCATCCTCTGGATCATTCCGTATGTGACGAATCTTCTTGTGACATGTGGGACGATGGGAAGGGATTTTTAGACAATTTACTCGATGACTTGTCGTCATCATCGGACGACTCTTTGTTGGACAATGTACTCGAGGAGCTCGATGACTTGCCGTCATTGGACGACGCTTTCTTGGACTTTTTAACGGACATGATGCAGGAGGAGGATCCTTCGTTTGATTTGGATGACTTTGTCAGTTAAACCCCCCTCGTCTTTGTATTTGGAAGAACATCCGTCTCAGTATTTGGCAGAACATTCGTATTAGTATTTTTGGCAGAACATTGAACTTGACAACTCGTGAACCAAATGAGACAGTGACATTGTTTTTATTTTATCAGGATGAATGTTGTCTACACCACAATGGGTTTTGTCTCGCAAATCCTGTTTGAGACTCAACACGAACTACAGAAGACTATAGAATAACAATACCAATGAGACATTTTCATTTTTTACTCAACATGTAACTGTGTTAATTAAATGTTTACAATTTTAAACGTTTCTTGGCTTGCATGATTTTTTTGACGACCCGTTCCGTCTTGTTTTTCTTGCCGGGTAATCGATCAATGGCTTGGATCATCTTGGTATCGGCTTTCCATTTATCTTCCAAATTCTTGGCACGACTGTAATCAATGTCGTGTTGCTTAGCAATCTGGTCCAAGCGATTGATCCCGGGATCCCCACGTTTCAGACGTTTGGCCAAATGGGTGCCAGGGCCCATGTACTGATAACCGGGCCAATGAAATTCCTTCCCCGTTTTCGCAATCCATTTTTGGACATCCAAGGCCCCTCCTCGTTGGGGGCGTTTCCGTTTAATACCCCTTCTCCTCTTGGTGGGCATGTTTATTCACTGTCGTACTGCAAACGTCTCCGTCGGGGCTGTTTGGGTTTAGTCCAATCTTCCCAACCGGGTATAGGGGTTTCAATCGTTGCACTTCACGGGAGACGCCTTTGCCTTTGCCTTTGCCTTTGCCTTTACCACTCTCAGCTAACTTTTTTTCCAAGGCCTTGCGCTGTTCTCGAAGGACTTGTAAACGCGTCCGGGTATCCCCTCGACTGGTAGAAGGTATCTCTTCTCCTCGACTGGTAGAAGGTCTCTGTTCTCTCGCGCCTTCCCTTGTAGCAGGGGTAATGGTGGGTTTGGGAGCCGACGGACCTCCTTTTATCATGCGCTTCAACCATTGTTCGACGGGTCCCGTCACCAAATCCCCGGCTTCTTCTTCTTCTTCGCCTGGTGGACCACCCGGGGCACCCGGGGCACCAACCCCCACCCCACCAGGAAATTGACGAATGCGTTTGGTTAACTTGATTAATTCTTGACTCAACGGTTTGGTTTGAGCATTGACCAAGGCTGGGGGTAATTGAGGGTTGGCTAATAACACATGTTTTTGGGCGGCGAGCGTCGCGGCTTTGTTCAACAAGGCATTTTCGGTGAGTTCTCCTTTGTAATATTGAATGAGTTGTTCCAAGTCCTTTTGGGGAATCATGTACACCTCGTCCATGGTCTTCCAATGCACGACAGCTGTCACAACAGGTGATATTTATGCTTCCATGTCTTGTTACGTTAACGAACACATTGACATAACACCTCGTGAAGTCCTTGAAACAACCCTTGTCCTTTTTGTCGGATTAACCACTGACGACGTTTTTTGACGGAATGTCGACGACGTCCCAAATCACGTAGTACCTATTTATAGGGTTGAAGTTTAGCCAGCATGGGTGGGGTCACAGGAATCTTGTTTTTTAAAAAGTTCAACACCAATTCACTCACAGCATTGATTTGATCGGCATTGGCATGTTGTAACAACTCTTGACGTTTGGAACCATTGGCTTCTTGTAACATGGACCGTAAAAACGGGAATTGACGTCGAAGACGTTGCATCCTTTATCGATGACGACGACGATACCGTTGATTGGCTTTTTGAATCGTGCGTTTTATACGTTTATCCGTTTCCAAGGCCACGGCTTTCCCCAATCCTGCCATAGCAGGGACCAATAGATTTAAAAAACCGCCTCGTTGACGACGGCGTCGTCTTCTCCTCCTCACCATGGTCGACCCGTCAATAGACGTTGAAGGGCTTTGTCTTGTTTGATGGCATCTCGCGTCTCTT